>JAYJMB010088147.1:0-19978 GCA_036873735.1 Pouteria campechiana
CTTGGAAGTGGCTGCATTTGACCCCCCCCCCCACCCCCCAAACGCAGCCACTTCCAAGTGGCTGAATTTGATCCCCCCCAAACGCAGCCACTTCTAAGTGGCTGCATTTGATCCCCCCCAAACGTAGCCACTTTGAAGTGGTTGCACCTGACACCTCCCAGATGCAGCCACTTTCAAGTGGCTGCAATTGACCCCTCTCAAATGCAGCCACTTGAAAGTGGCTGCGTTTGAGTGGCTGCATTAGGTACCATTTTGGTATAGTGTTAAGATCCAAATTGTTTACATACACAGACCTTTTTATCTATCATTTTATGTTCGAGTGTGTATTAGAAACCCAAACTAAACTCTAAGGGCTAAGTAAGGGTTGAGAAAAGGTTTTAAAAGTAGGGTAGAGATTAGGGTTGGACACATAGAGTTAGGGTTGGGAACCTCAAACCCAAACTGAACTTAACTCATGCACACCCCTAAGTCTTGAAGCTCTTTGACCTTGATAGCTTGTTGGAATGAATGCACTTGAAAAACTTGAATGAGTTACTTGTATTTGATTCATTTTTAGTTTATGAAACCCTCAAGCATCTTCTTTTCTTCTTCAATAGACCTTCTATTTATAGATTTCGAAGTTGCTTTTGAGTATTTGGAGATAATCATGGAAAACTAGCTGTTTGAATACCATATTGATTTTCAAACGTTAAAACAATGAGTTTTTCAGAACATTTGAAGGTTGAGACATTTTTCTGAAGCTCCCTCTAAAAGTTACTGTAGCAATTATTATAACATATGAGAAGTCAAAACTCTAAAGTTTTAAGTTCAAAACATTTGAAAGTCGAGACTTACCTCTGAAAGTTACTGTATTAGGTTTCCTATACCAATTACCGTAGCATGAAGGAAGACAGTGAGTTCCGAACTCTGAAGTTATGAGTTCAGAATACCTGAAAGTAGAGGCTTCCCTTTGAAAGTTACTGTAATTATAAAACTTCACACTTCATTTTGAACAACAATAATTATAAAACTTTTGAAAGTGAATTTTAAAACTCTAAAGCTTTCTCTAAAATTCAAAAACTTAGCAAACTTCTTTAGCTTTCGATTCAAGTCATTTAAACGAGTTTCGTTGTTATCAAAACTAAACATGTTTGGCCTAACTTTCAAAATTTAACGGTTAAGAAAAACGCCCTTGGAAGTAGAGCTTTTGTAAAAAGTATGGTAAACAAAAAGCTTTCTAATATTTAGCATCATTGTTTAAAAAGTGCTTTCAATGCTATTAGTGTGTTTGGCTAAAAATGAAGGAAATGCTTTTGGTATGTAAAATTACCAATAAGGATAGTAATTTTTGCATCTAATTTCTTTGATAACAAAAATATATATTAAATATTTTTGCCGCCATAGATAGTATTACATTTTATATAAAATATATACCAATATATAAATATCACATATATATATTATAAAATATATTATACATTTTATTTATATAAAATATTTATTATTTATATAATAAATATATCATTTATAAAAATATAATATTATATATTGTAAAATATATATTTTATATATAATATAATATAATATAATATCATATATAAAAAATATATTTATTTATATATTTTTATAATACATATTATATATTTTATATGTTATATATTATTATATAAATTTACTTTAATATGTTTAGCTGGACTATTTTGTCATTAGTTTTGTAAATGCAAAAGCCCTTTGTAAAAGCTCCAATTAGTTTGGCTGTGAGCTATGGACTAAAGCCGCAAAACGCAAGTGCATTACGGGAGTTAGCCAATACCTGAGAAATCACACCAAGGCTCTTTTTATGTCACCAAGCACTTCTAGGCCTCTAAAACGCAAGGCCAAAAAGGGCCTTATACTTTGTGGGGCATTCCATTGTTATCAAAATCAAGTGCAGTAGCTCCTCCGCAGCTATATATATGCCCACTGTTGTTGGGAGCATCTTGGGTATAATCCATTCCAATTTAAGATCCAATCCTCTCATAGAATTTATGTTAATAATACGGTAATAACTCATGTAGCACTTTCAAAATCATGGGGGCCACAATGACCCAAACAAGACGCAATGCAAATGGCCTGCGATATGGATTGATGACAAGTTATTAAAGGTCCAACAAGACTTCGCAATACCTGAAATAGATTGGTAATCACAGGGGAAAAAGATTGTATTTCAAACACTTACGCTGTTCCTATTGGCAAATAGATGGGTTGATACAAAAATAAACCACAAAGATGCAACCCGAAAAGTGGAAACAGATGGCCCGTCAAAGCTCTGCAACATCTAAAAGCAGCTTTGACAGTTCATATATCAAGGGGAATAAACACATCTAATTTAATTGTGCTATTAGAACTTTGCGGTGTCTCAAAATAGCCTTGATGGTCTCCGATCAAAGGGGAATCAACATATCTAACACCAAGGCATCATTTCCATTTGTAAATAGATGGAAAACTCAAAGATGAATCATAAGGATACAATCCAGATGAAGTAGATAGATGCATTTAACCCAACACAATCTAATCTTTTTGAAATGGAAACACCAAACAGCGTGCAATGAAATAATGAATTAACTGGAGCCTCCAATAACCCATTAAAACAGAGGGGATCCAGATCCATTCTACTCCAACTTGGTCTACATTGATGAAATATCTCCACTAGAAATTTGAAATGCAAGGGAGGGCAATGATGGATGCTCATTCCATGGTCAAACAAAAATGAAAAAAAGGAAGCTCAGGAGGGATAATTTAGTTGAAGCAAGGGAATAGGTTTCTTCTTGATTGGAGCGCCCTTTGCAACTTCTCAACCACAGTTCTAGCAGAGAAATGACTCTCGCTGGAAAGCAGAGAAGAGGAGAGGAAGGCTTCTTACTCCAACAGAATTTCCACATCCCTTTTGTGGAATATTTTTAACTGTGAGTCGGCAGAGGAAATTTGAACCTTTTTATAGAGATTTCTGTAGCTTAGCTGCCTTGCCAACTTGAAAGTGTTAGCTATAAGAGTGGGTTCCACCCTTTTTAGTATGCGAAATCTATGTCTGCACCTAGCTTTGCTTACTTTTGTAGTCAATTTCTAGGCTTGATCTCAATGCCACAATAGGATTGTCTATAGCTCAATAATGACACAGTTCACAAAAGCGGGCTGCAATGAAAGAAAATTGGAAAAAGAATTGAAATATTAACAAATCATAAATTCGAATTGCTACTGTCAATGCAGTTAGAACCTATTATTTTAAAAATATTACACATCTTTGTAGACATTTTCAAATATACCTGTATGGTGTTTTACCAATATTTTTTAAATATTTACAAAAAAACCTTATATTTTATCAAAATATTTTTTACAATGCTAAAAACTATTAATTTTTAAATCAATAAACAACCTGCATGATTTTAGAAAAGCTACTTAGAGTTCCTTGGAGTAAAATAATTATCCTCTAAAAACACCCATTAGATATAATTGCATTGAAAACATCTTCCAAAAACTAATAATTTTGGTAGCTTTTAATAATATTTTAATACAACATAGGTATTTTTGCAAATATTTCAAAAATATTTGTAAAATTGCAATTATATATAAAAGGTGCAGGTATATTTGCAATTGCCCCCACATCCTTCCAATAGTTTTTTTTTTGTTTGTAAATATAAATGTACAGTTATTTGTTAACCTTCACCAAAATCCCTATTTATGCTTACACTATTTGAAAAGTGTATCATAGGTTGTTGTGATAGACAAATGTCAAAACTTACATCACTTAATTTTAGCGTACTCAAATTATCACATTCTGCTCTTCTAAAAATTACATTAGTTTGATTTATCTACAAACAAATTGTACATGCCTTGGAATCTCAGAGATATTAGTATTATAACTTAAATGGGAAGTAGTTCAAAGGAATGATTCTTTTGAGATGAGATATCTAAGCAATCTTTTTTTAAGCTAATAAAAATGATTAGAAAAAATCTATTTCAATCATTATATTTATTATTATCACTTTAGTTAAAATATATGAAATCATTTTAATCAAAGGTCTATTTATGACATGCTATTTAAAGATGTATAAAATTATATATAAAAATAAAAATTACTTAAGTTAGTCTATGCAAATACTTGACTGTTATAAAACTTTATAGAATCATGAATTAATATAGAATGACGGCTTTCAAAGGAATGAATGTATTGTTATATCATCGTGGGTTTGTAAGAAATTAAACAATTTTGAATGATGGATATTAGCTCTTAAATGATCCTAATTTTGTGCCTATTTAATTTATAAATTTAATCTTTGGATTACTAAATAAATAAATGATGTCTAGTAAGATGATTGTATTGAATTTTATTTTCGTTATCCGAAATATTTAAAAATAAAAAAGTACTTTTGATATTTCAAAGGAACAATTCCTTTGACTCATTTCCCAACTTAAAATAATTCAGCGATATTTAAAATAAAGTTAGGTTACCAATCCCCTCAACTCAAATCAATCCAAATTACAAATCAGATTGAGATAAACCAATTTCATCAGCCTAGCTGTTTCTTTTCTCCAATCCAATTCAGCCCCTTTATGGGCTGGGCTACCCCGCTTTGGATTGAACTCAACCTAGTTCACATGAAACAAAAGCGACACCAACTTCAAAGCCATCTGCAAAACATGCAGATTTTTTTTTAATCTGAAATTTAAAATTAGTTCGTGTACTTAAAGTACATTATGTACTTGCCAATGCAGGGATTTTGAGAGTTTACTTCTCCCAAACGCTTTAGTGACTGAGACATGAACACGATACACTCGCTGAACTAACTAATTACCAATTTTTTAATAGGAAGGACGTCTATGTAAATCTCACCAGCCACGGCAGCGCATGATTGTAGCCCTTAATAATACATGACAACAACCCACTAGCACAAAGCAACAATCAAACCCAAGCACCCAGAAAAACGGGGTGTGGGATCCACCGCAGGAGGGAAGCCATTCCAGGGGAAGTCCATTAATCCTCGCCATGCAATGCTTCTACTTCTAGTGCCTGCATCATCAATGGAGTGGCAGTCTCGAATCAAGCCATGGAAATGGGCGCCGTCCTAGACTGATGTAGCCGCAGCTACAGTTGCAGTCTCATTGTCGCGATCCCCAAGTAGAAAGAAAAAGCAAAAGGTTAAAGCAGAAAGAATTTCTTCATCATGGATCCTGAAAGCCAGCAGCATCCGCCCCCAAATGTTCCACACCGTAAGCATTCCGGCCAACCTTCCCCTTTCCCAACACTAATATTAAAAAATCAGAGGGCAATCCAGCAATTTCCGCTCTGTGTTTTTTCCCCTGATTCTCTCGGAATTTGCAGTTTCTTCTTTGCCACCACGAAGATTCTGGATTTAGAATCAGCTTTTGGCAGCGGAACCCCTTCTCGGGCTTGTTTTGGGCTGGTCTTCTGGACCACAAAAGTGTTCATGAAGATGAGGGCGGGAGGCTGAGACTGGGTTGGATGGAGAGCATGCCTGAAGAAAAAGAGGCAGGGCCCGTTAGGCCCAAATAACCCATTGACAGCCGCCTTGTAGTCGGGTGGAGGAGGAGGTTGTCATGGCAGAATTAGAAATTCGAGAAACTGGGAGTTTTCTTCCACTTCATTTGGGCTTTGTGTGTTTATAGTATTGCAGTTATTTCTCTGGTCAGTGCATTCATTTTTATTGTAGGAATGAAAGTTCATAAGGCTGACTGACTTTGTAAGGTTATTTTATTGCTTTGGTTCTTAATAAATAGTATTTGCTGTTCATGCGATTAAAATTTTAGGATGTGAATGGTATTTAAGTTTGTTTGGGTGCATGTTATGTTTCCAATTTAGTTCAAGTTGTCAGTTTTGTGGACAGGAGAGAGAAAACTGATGGATGTGTGTAGGGGTTTGCGTCTGTCCTCCTGACAAAGAACCTTGCTCGATTTTTCATTAGCTTGAATTCCAAATTTATGTGTTGTATATTATGCTTCTCCATTGGAAATTAAAATTTTGAATTCCAAATACAATTTGTATTCGAAATTCGAGTAACTAAAGTGTCCTAAAAGACTCAGTATTCCAGATGCATGTGTTTAAGTTATCTTAATTTTGTGAGGCACATGTAATATCTTGCAGTTGGGGAGCAATGTAATTCGTACCATGGATTTGGTGGCTTCAACTTGTGGGTACAATCTACATTTGCCAATGAGCAAGTTCCTATAACAATTCAGATGATGATAATGATGGTGGTGGCAGTAGTCAAGAGGCTAAATTATCCATGAATTACAAGAAACAAAAGCTTACTTAGTTTCCTATTCAATCATACTCTAGTCACATGTTTCAATGTTTGAATTATGTGCATCACATAATTAGATAATTACAGTGCATGATTGCAATTGATTTTCTGTTCTTACAGCATTGAAAATGACAGAACCACTGAAATGACTAAAAACAAAATTGCTAATGCTAATCATGCATATTCTGTAACTATGCATCTTTATACTACTCCTTGCTAACTTGGTAGAAGACTCTAAAGCTTTATAATATTCTAAAATTTCATTTGCATGTTTCTTTTTTTTTTTTTTCCTTTTTTTTCTCACCATGAGTAGTCTAGTATGAAGGTATAGAATGACTAGGAATCCTCAATCTGTAATACATCAATAAAGCATATCAAAAACTTAGACTGGGATTGTTTTGGAAATTGCCTCTGGCTTTTTAGATGATCATGTACAGAAAATCCTAGACACAGATCCTATGTGATGTTGTTGAAATATTTTGAGAATGTGAAACTTTTGATACTATCATTATGACTATAATCAGCCAATTAAAAGCCCAGGGGGAATGAAGAGAAAGCAAGTAGTCGTTGTTTGCTTGGAAAGTTAGCTAGAATAGATCGGGTTACAGTTCAGTAATAAAACTAGGAAGAGGTGCACAGTTTAAATGTCCTTTAATAAGTACAAAATCTTATCCCTTTAAGGTGTTTGTTTTGGGGAAAGGTGTCCTCTTGTTATATTCCAAAACTATTGGAACTTTTTATCTATAAAGTTTTCCAGTGGTAAACAAGGAAGATACAAGACAAATATTCATACTTCTATGCAGAAAGGTGCCTTCAATTGGATTTCTCTCATAACTTTGAATTGAATTGCTATCATTTTCTAGATCCACTCTTTAAATATTTTGTGAAGTTTTTCCTTGGACGAATCATGCAGAAAGGGCATGAAATGACTTGCTATCCACAAAGCTCTGAAGACTGGCAGTCAATGACTCAATAAGGAAAAGAAAAAATTGAAAATATCCTGTTCAAAGATTACAAAAATACTTTCTACATGAAATTCAAAAATGTGAAGCAGGCAAAATGAGAATGATTAGAGAACAACAGTGAGAATTATGCTTAAAATTTTAACATCACAACTCCTAGAAACTTGTTATTCCTTAAAGTTACATCTTTATCACACTGGTCAACAAAAGTGTTCCTTGAGTCATGCCATATGACTGAGGCAAGGCAATGCTGATGATGAATGCTTGTTCCTGGTACTTCCCATTGTTGCCCAATAACATAGTAGGTGTTAGGTGGAAAAGTCGGACAAGAATAAGGTTCAGGCTTTGGAGACACCATGCATGAATTCTTCTTTTCCAGTTTCCTTTGGTAATTTGGCTGCCTCATGATTCTGTATTGAATTGGAGTGCATTGTTATGCTGAAATGCCACGTCTTTAGGATTCCTGAATTTCATTCCAGTTGTGAACTAAACACTACTCTGCCAGGTGAATGAATCCCCCAAATTAAAAGGTATGCAATATAATAGAAAGGAAAGAAACCAACAATTTAAATGCCTTAATTGCATGTACGACATGATGTCGCAAGCAGTAAATTATTAGGCATTTACAATTTAAATCATACTTTGATGCAATGCATTCCTTATCTGTTGCCCTGTTGCCAGGTAACATGCTGTTGTCCACAGTGGCAGTTTTGGACAATGTGGTTAGATAGCTGGGAAAAGTGGAATTGGGAAATCCCACCAGCTCAATTCCAAACAGTGGTTTTTTGAGGATTTGACAGCTCTAAAGGAAATAGTAGAACACAGAATGAATGTTAGGAAGTAGATGGCATAAAAGCTATAGGTGTGTTTTACTGATACTCTAATCTTGATGATCTTGATCCACAATAAACAATCTTGTGAATTTTTCTAGGAAAGATGAGTACTCTGAAGATCTGGGTAAATCATTTTCCATGATATATTTTGTTAGAGCTCTGCCTCAAAACCTAGAGGTTAAGAGTTGAAACCTTTTCATTGACGGAGCACTATCTACAGAAATATGAGATGGCATGGCAATTGGGTAATTCTGTTTGTGGAAAAATGAGATGGCAGTTGCACAGTTGGAGGGACTATGATGGTTATGCAACTGGTTATAGCTTCTACAAATCAAAAGTCGAAATATAGATAATATAATTGCAATGTGGTATTACGGAGAAAATTCAGGTAGAAGATGAATAGGTTGATTTGATGAATTAAGGGTGATTTTAACTCATATATTTGAGTATGTTAATCTATAACCATCACCAATTTGTGGGTGTTTGCTCATGTTTAAGCATGTTTAAGTTGTTTGTAATTTAGTCCTTATTAGTTGTTATCTGTCCAAGTGATTAATATGTTTGTTGCAACCATGGTTAATTTCAGAGACATTGGAGTCCACCTCATGGCGGAAGCTCATTTCCAAACTTTTGACCATAGCTTGGGAAACATACAGAAGCAAGACAGTCTCATATTGGATCCTATTATTTCTAAGTAGTAGTGCAATGCTGGTTGCGTTCCCTGCTTCAAGCCTCCTATCTCGTCTTTACTTTGCTGATGGAGGCAAGAGCAAGTGGATTATCTCATGGGTGGCAGTTGCAGGATGGCCTTTAATTGCAGTATTCTTAATTCCTTTGTACATCATCAAGAAAATTAATCCTACTCCTCTCAACCTCAAACTAACAATTTCTTACTTCATATTGGGCTTCCTTAGCGCTGCAGATAACCTTATGTATGCTTGGGCCTATGCTTATCTCCCTGCATCAACTGCTTCTTTGATCGCGTCATCATCTCTCATTTTTACTTCACTGTTTGGATTTGTCATTGTGAAAAACAAGCTGACAGCATCCACTGTAAATGCGATTGTTGTCATCACTGCCTCTGTTGTTATTATAGCCTTGGATTCAAATTCAGATCGATTTAGGAGTGTCAGCAAGAGGCAATATGCATTAGCCTTTTTTTGGGATATTTTAGGATCTGCTCTACATGGGCTGATATTTGCACTCTCAGAGCTAGTTTTTGTGAAGTTGTTGGGCAGAAGATCATTTCATGTGGTATTGGAGCAGCAAGTCATGGTATCATTTTTTGCTTTTCTGTTTACAACAGTAGGACTTCTTGTGAATCAGGATTTCCAGGCGATGAAAACAGAAGCCCTCAGTTTCAAGGCTGGAGAAGCTGCTTACTGCATGGTTCTGATTTGGGGGGCTATAACTTTTCAGCTGGGGGTTTTAGGAGGCACGTCCATGCTTTATTTGACTTCAACAGTTCTCACTGGTCTTCTTAACACAGTAAGAGTACCTCTAACTAGTGTTGCAGCAGTTATCCTTTTCCACGATCCCATGAGCGGTTTCAAGATCCTGTCCTTGATCCTTACTGTTTGGGGATTTGGATCTTACATATTTGGTAATACTTCTCTAATTAAAGCTTCCTAATGGTATATATACACATAAGGTTGCATTGCTACCCAAACAAAAAAAAAAAAAAAGAAAAGAAAAGAAAAAAAAAGAAGAAATTCTGTGTATATTTATACATAGTTATCTGTCTAAATCCTCTAGCCATCTGCAATATTTAGGCCTAAAACACATACAGGGGTCCATATGCTGGTTAGATTCGTCATGGACGTGCTGCATAATTGTTGTCAGTTGTGGATATGTGAATATTAATGAGATGCTTGTATGCAGCATTATTACTCGGTATCTTTTCATAGTTTTTGGTTTTGTTTCTTTTCACTGGTGTTGTACAATGCTCACGCCTGGAAATCTAGCAGGATTTGTCGGGTTTCCCGTATGACAGGCAGCTCCATGATTCATGATCCAAAAGTTAAACATGTGACTGTGGGGATGAAAATAAGGGATATAGCAGCTAGCTGCTGGTGGCATCTGTGATTGTTGCAGATAACTCTGTTGCCTTGTGTTTTTGACTTATAATTTTTCTCTCTTTGTAACTCTTCATGGTATGTAGCTGTTAATTTTTGAATAAGAGAGAAGTTCTTACTTGCGGAAGATGGACCAATCTCTGCTCTCAAGTTTTCCTTCTTCTTTCTCACTAGTCGGGCGTGAAATCACAACGAAAATCACACACTAATCGCCACCTAAATTCCCTTTTTGAGATAAGCTATGATTTCTCTCTGATTTCACCACACACGCCATTGCATTGAAAACCCATCTTCGTTCCCTTTTTATAGATGGGGAAGAGGAACGGAATGGGCATGGAAATTGGATGTTAAATGCTACCCCTCATAGCAGTCGCCCTTCATGATGAACTGTCGTCCCTCATGGGTGTATGTCTAATATCTCCCACTTACACATGATGAGTTTTGAAATCTTTCACAAAAGCAAAATCTTAACGGTCTCTATCTCAAAATCATTTATACAGGCAAATAGGTCGTGCACCTTGTGAGTGTACTTGCACTTGGGAGCTTGTAGCTATGTACCTGTTAGGGATACATAGCAGTTACAACCTTAAAAATAATTTGTCATGCCCCATACTTATTTTTCTACATTAGTCTAATTATACCTAATCCCTCAAAGGCTATACTTGACTGTGCATTTCCTTATCATGTAATCACAATTAAGTTAGCTTTTACAAAGCAATATAATTGGTTGACCAATGAATACATATAAAAAGGATGTATAAAATAGTATTTCTTTCCCACTTATACCTTTCAACCATAGACTAATTACTTTCATAGTCATGTCTCATATAGTTGAATCACTCATGATTGTAGATAACATGTTAAGGTAGTAAACATTAGACTATAATATTAAGTTATAGTTGAAAGTCACATAGGCGATGTTTTGAGATTTATCTTATCTCAATGACTCACATAGTGAGGACACAAGTATTTACATACTCAACTCACTTTCTTTCTTGATCGTGTTGCACACATGTTATGATGAACTAACTCAACTCACTTTCTTTCTTGATCGTGTTGCACACATGTTATGATGAAGTAACTCCCTCTGATGGAATGTATGTCTTAACTGTACAACATCTTACAGATTTTAATTCGGCTTTTCACAGGTTATATGGAATGTGGGGTTCCCATTTTAGCTATTATGACCTCATCTTGATTTCATATCAATGCGATATACAATTTAAGTTTTATGTTCACGTAGAACATTCCTTATTTGTATAGCTTCATCTCTGCTCATTCCTTAAATGTTAGAGGCGATTGTTCATGTGAGAGGATCAATCTCAACTCGTTTGATATACTTGTAATTTATTTAGGATATTATGCGAGTTTGCTCAAGAAAATGAATAACAAATATTCATTAATAAGTGATGTATTACATTCTGTGCAGGCCTAGAGATCTTATATGAGATAAAAATATATCTCTAGGAATTGGCTTTGTGAACGAATCAGCTACCATGTGATGAGTAGATATATAATTTGGAACCACTTCTTTCTTAGCTACAATATCGCTGACAAAATGATACTTGATGTCAATGTGCTTGGTTCTGCAATAATATTTGGGATCTTTCATATATGCAATAGTTATTTGACTATCGCAATTTATAGATACTGGCTTAGATGTATCTTTAGTTATTCCCGAATATTGTAAAAATCGTCTTAGTCAGACTGCTTATTGTACTACAACTGAATATGCCACAAATTCAGCTTTCATTGTGGATAATACTGTACAGGTTTGTTTCTTGCTGCTCAATGAGATTGCGCCATTGTTCAGTAGATATACGTAACCTGAAGTCGATTTGCATTTATCTAGGTCTCCACCCTAATCAGCATCTGTATAACCTTCTAGGCGCAAGTTACATCTTTGATAGCATATGTAATAATTTGCAGTGCCTTTGAGATATTTAAAAATCCTTTTGACAGTTTTCCAATGAGCTTGTCCAAGATTCGACTGATATCTGCTGACTAGACCCACAACATAACAAATATTAGGGCAAGTACACATCATAGCGTACATCAAGCTCCAACGGCACTAGCATAGGGGATATTTATCATCTCATTTCTTTCCATGGGAGTCTTAGGACACATTTCAAGATTCAAAGTTTCGCCTTTCATTATAGGATTGTCAATGGATTTATAGCTTTGCATATTGAATCATTTAAAAATTTTGTTAATATATGGTTCTTGAGAAAGGCTAAGTAATTTCTTTGAACGATCCCTAAGAATTCTTACTCCAAGAATAAAAGCTACTTCACTCATATCCTTCATCTCAAAATTGGAGTACGGTTATTCTTTAACAACAACAATAAATCCTATATTATTTTCGGCAAGGAGGATGTCATCTACATATAAAGATAGAATTACAAAATCATCATTAGACTATTTAATATAAACACAGTGGTCTTTATCGATCATTGTAAACCCATAAGAAATTATAGCTCGATAGAATCTTAGATACCACTATCTGGATGATTATTTAAGGTCATAAATAGATCATTGGAGCCTGCAAACTTTGCGCTCTTGACCTTCTTTTATGAAACTTATTAGTTGCTCTATATAGATTTTTTCATCCAATTCTCCATTGAGAAATGTCGTTTTAACGTCCATTTGATGTAATTCTAAATCTAAATGTATAACTATTGCAAGAATGAGACAAATCGAGGTAAACCTCATAACTAGACAGAATGTTTTCTCATAGTCTATACTCTTCTGTTGGGTATAACCTTTCGCCACTAGGCGAGCCTTGTATCTTTCACTAGATTCATCTGCCTTGTGTTTAATCTTGAGAACCAATTTGTTCCCAATTGCTTTACATCCAGATGGAAGATCAACCAAGTCTCTGACTTGATTTATTCTTATAGACTCCATTTCTTCTTCCATTGCTCTTCTCTATTCTTCCTTAGCTAGGCATGAGAGAACCTCTATCACTAAGTTGGGCTCATCATCATCTTCTGAAATAATAATAAAAGTTTTTTCCTCAATCTCAAAATGACAACGTGGGATACTTTTATGACTATTCCTATGAAGTTAATTCTCTTGAGGTGCATTACTCCCACTTGGTTTAATAGGTTGAGACAATTCTTCTTAATATTCATTTGAATAATTAGGAGCGTCATTATCCTCAGGATTTTCCATTTCATGGAAAGAAACTTCCTTTTCAACCTTGCCTCTGCTAGGAAAATCATCTTCTAAGAATGCGATATCTCATAATTTCAATTCAATTATATTTTTATTTTCTTATTCACCAATGAACACGTACCCTTTGGAGTGTTCTGAGTATCTAATAAAGATACATTTCTTCCCTCTTAGTCCCAACTTTTCATACTCGCGAGAGGGACTATGGACATAGGCAGTTGACCTCTAAGGTCGTAGATTACTTAGATTAGGTTTTCTTCCTGTCCATAATTCATAAGGTGTGGAAATAATTAATCTTGAAGGCACACAATTAAGTACATGTACACCAGTTAACAATGCATCTCCCGAAAATGAGACGAGTAGATTTTCTTATTCCATTATGGATCTAATTATATCCAGTAAGGTCCTATTCTTTCTCTCTGCAACATCATTTTGTTGTAGAGTTCTTGGAATTATCAGTTGTTTAACGATACCTTTTTTATCACAAACATTTTTAAACTGCTTAGATAAATATTCGTGTCTACGGTTAGTTCTCAAAGCTTTGATTGTAAAATTTAACTAATTTTCAACCATACTCGTATAACGTCCGAAATATTCTAATGCTTTTGACTTATGGAAAATTAAGAAAACATGAACAAATCAAGAATAATCATCTATAAATGTGATGAAATATGAGACACCATGCCTTGTCTTCACATTCATTGGACCATGGATGTCAGAATGGATTAGTTGCAATGGAAACTTTGCTTTGATTGCTTTGCCAAATGATTTTCTTGTTGCTTTTCCAGCCATACAATGTTCACAAATGGGTAATTAAATTTAGCACTATGGCCTAATAGACATTCTTTAGCTAATCTATTCATTCTTTCTTGCCCAATATGGCCTAATCTACCATGTCAAATTTTTGCATCTAGATTTGCTTCACTCGAAGAAGTAATTAAAGAAAAATAATCATCATGTGATATAAATTTATCATGATCAATGTCAAATGTCATAAAATCATTAGAACTAAAACCAGTGCCATAATAAGTTATCCCCTGAAAAATATTTACACAATTGTCATGAAAATTTAATGAATATCCTAAGCTAAGAAGGGATAAAACTGAAACCAAGTTTTGCCTGATGTCAAGTGCGTAGAGGATATCATGTAGGAACAGGGTTCGTCCACCACGCAACTACAGTTTGCATATTCCGATTCCTTTAAATTCAACTTTGGAATTGTTTCCTACATATATTCACCTTGATCTTGAAGGAACCTGTCGATACTCCACGAAAGCTCCTTGTTCTCTAGTTATATAGTTTATTGCTCCTAAGTCTATAATTCACATAGGATGAGATTCAGTTAGCATCATTGAGCTAGATACATAAACAAAAGTAAGAGTTGGGTCGAGTAATACTTTCTTTGGCTTAGTGCATTCACAAGCAAAGTGATCTATTTTGCTACAGTTATAGGATTTCAATTTGGTTTTGTCCTTTTTTCCGTCGGGCTTTCCACATTTGCACTGGCCTTTCTTATTCTCTTGGGAGCCCTTCTGATTTCCACTTCCTTTTTTTGGGAACCCCTAGTTTCTCTTGCGCTTGAAGCTTGAAACTCCGCGCGAGCTTGAATCAATCACAAGGGCCTCCATGGAAGATTATGCAGCCTCAAGGCGTTTATCTTCTAGTTCAAGATTGCGTAATATCATCCAATGTTTTGATATTTTCATTATTCTTTATATTGACTTTCATGTATTTCCAATTACTTAGAAGAGATCTTATCACAGCTTGTACCTGCTGCTCATCCATAAGAGTACGTTTTGCTGACTTTAGTTCTCTTATCATGTTTGACGTCTCCCTAAGATGTTGCCTTACAGTGTGATTTTGGCGCTTTTTGTAGGTGTCAAACTTGATAGTGAGCCTTCTCACCTTGGTAGTAGAGGTACCACTGTACTTTTTTTTCAAGGCTATCCACATGGCCTAAGCACTTGAATACTCCTCAAACTCACACATAAGATCATTTTGCATACTGCTCAGTAACGTGGTACGAGCAATGCTATTCTTCTTTTTTCAAGTTATAAAAGTCTCGTGATCTCTTCTATGTTGAGCAGTGTTCCCATTCTCAGGTTCATTCATGACGTTGGTTAATATTTCTAGAACTTCTTGTTCCTCAAGAATATACTGAACCTTTTAATGCCAGATATCAAAATTATCACCGTTTAATTTTTGGCCTTTGTTCAAATCAGTGACTATTGATTTGGATGCTATGGTTGATATCAAGTTTACCATGAGAGACATACACATAATTATTACTAGCATTTTAAAAAGCATACACTTCTGATTTTGTTATAGAAAACAGATTAAACTAATGATAATATGACACAAGGTTTGAAATTGAAAGTTCGTCATACTCTCAATCATCTTTCTTATCGCAAATTTTGAATCATCATTGGTTCAGTTTGACTACGCAAAATCTTAGTTCTAAGTGAGAATTCCTTTGAATTCTACCAACTTAAGAACTCTCACTCAAATAAAGCATATATAAAAAAATGGATAACTACGAGCTTACAAGAGATTTATTTTAAGTATTACATTATCTTTTTTCAGGTTTAAACTTAAAAGTATCACAAAAAGTGCCTTAATTTTTTCTGTCCAAAACTTCTTTTATTACTTGACCTAGCCAGAAACCTCTCTTGCCTGTGCTAGACTTCACAAAGTAGTCACGCAAAGATTCGGACAGTGCAGATTGCCTTATCCCAGCTATTATTCGGCGTTCCTCTAATGTTCCAAAATTTTGGATCATTTTCGTAATGACTTAAAGCGAGCTTCTCTCTTTCCCACGATTCTAGTAGAAAGTCTATAAGAGCACGAGCATGTTGTTTGGGGCTTACATAAATGCTTTTGCCTTTTAATTCGAGAATCAAATCTATAATTAAGGTTATATGCCTATATATTTCATGTTGTGGATTCATCTTATAATTTATAAAGTTAGATGTTGTATCCATAGGGGTCTTTAAGAGTTATTTATTCATAGTAACTACATGTAACACAAATAAATGTACATATTTATAAGGAATAAACATGTAATGTATTTAAAACATATAAAGATAAACCTCAAACACAACCCTTCCATTAGATTCAGAGCATCCAAAAACATAAAAAATGACTATCTATATTTCTAAATCGAAGTTTGGGGTTGAAAAATATATTAAAAATAAATTGGATGAATCTGATGGTACCATGTGTCGCCACTGCGGGCCTGGGCACTAGTGCAAGGCCTAAGCCTAAGTTTGGGCTTGCCTGCATGGCCCATTTGTGCAAGCCCAGAGGGGGTTTTTGCAATTTGTAAGGAAATTATCCTTTTGTCATGAAATAAAAACATCTAGGGACGAATTTCATAATTTTCGTTTCAGTTTTCTTCTTCCCCATTCGAACGCAGCCATGATAGGAAGAAGGGAAAAAAATTTTGTAGCTATGCACATCAAGAAGATTTTTTGAAAATCTAAGAGGAAAACTAAGAAGCAGATTAACAGGCTCTGATATCATTGTTAATTTTTGAATAAGGGAGAGGTTTTTACTTGCGGAAGATGGACCAATCTCTACTCTCAAGTTTTCCTTCTTCTTTCTTATTAGTCGGGCATGAAATCACAACGGAAATCACATACTAATCACCACCTAAATGCTCTTTTTGAGATAAGCTATGATTTCTCTCTGATTTCACCACACATACCGTTGCATCTAAAATCCATCTCCGATCCCTTTTTATAGATAGGGAAGAGGAATGGACGAATCGAATGGGCATGGCAATTGGATGTTAAATGCTGCCCCTCATAGCAGTCGCCCTTCATGGTGTATTGTTGCCCCTCATTGGTGTACGTATAACAGTAGCTAAATGGCCTTTATTTTCGTCTTTATGTTTCGGCCACTTTTTTCAATTTTCAACTAGAACCTTAAATGTCATGTCAATTTAAAGTAGGAAAAGGAGATAAAAAATATCTGTTTCCATATCTTTTTCTTATTGCCAAATGGTACGTAAGTAATTTCATTTATTATGACAAATGTCTACTTGTGGAAGGATTTGTACAAGCGAACACTGAAGAATTGCGTTGATAAATGCATTGCCCACCAACCAAAATTAACTTGTTATCCCTGGCCAAGTGCTACAATGGCAGAATGGACGATGGGTGGAGTATCAATGAAGACGCCGGAGCAGATAGTCAACTTCCACAAGCTTGGTGACGGGTATGAGCCAGTCCTTATACAGCCACGCTGCGACTGAGGGATCCATCTTGTACGTGGGTGTATCGGTCTTTTCATTCAGCCCCACATCCTGACCGAACACCATTGCCTTCTTCTCCACCCTCTCCCTCACTTGCTCTTCTACCTTCTCATCAGTCAGCAGCTTCATCAAACTATCCCTGTCCTGTATTTGGCCCACCATCTCATTAATATTTTGTTCATTTCAAATCACAAAAATTGGACAATGTCATGACCCATTTCATATAATGAATTGTATTTGAATTTGCCATTTATACACTTGGGCATGATATATTTCATATAATGAATTGTATTGGCCTTTGCCATTTATATACTTGGTCACGTGGTATCTCAGTATTTCGTATTTTGACCTTTTTTTAGAAACTTTTACTTTAAAAGCCGCATCAGCCAAGATAGCCTCCGCTACGGGCATCAACTTACCTAGAATAGGTTTCTCACAGGACCCAACCCGTTTTATGGATGGTTAGAATCATCAGATCAGTGTGACTCTAAGATGGTCTGTGAAGCCCATTGAACCTCTTGAAATTCCCACATAATCAATTGGACTGTCCACATCTCCAAATGCAACTCAAATGACTAAGTCTGATTTAATCACCTGAGATTGGATGGCAGGAAAATAATCTTGTGGGGCACTTCTAAATTTCACCTCAGCAACGTACATCCCATAATGAATCCTTCTAGATATGGCCTGTGATCAGACACACAACGCAGATTTTACTACACCATCACATATAAATATAATCAATCAATGCACAGCTGGCATCATCTCAACCATCCATACCTGCAAGCATGCAAGATCAGAGGCTGCAGTCAAAGCGTAGCTGCCATCATCACCATCAGCAGTGAACAGTGGGAGAACTTCTCTGACATAAGCATTCCATATGGTTGTGCTTACGTTGACGGCGGCAACAGCTGCAGGATGTAACACCTGTGATTGGGATCCGAAATGATCAACGGTTCAGATTGGAAGATAGCAGAATCTTCGGCCTGGATTTATCAGGATTTTTACCTGTGGGTCCTTCAGAGGTGGGAGGAGCGAAAATGGTAGACCATCAGGGAAGAACGGACGCTCCACTGGGTCTCGATATCTACTGGCCTGCAATGAATAATACTCGTTTTTTAGGTTTGTATACAGATCGTGATGTTAAGATCGATTTGGGATTTTTAAAATTTGGGTTGAAAAGGTTTGGTTTGGCGTAACCTGATTTTAGATGATGGTTGAATTGGGTTGATGGGTTGAGGCCTTGGGCCATCTGACTTGAATTTCAACTCAATTTGTATGATATCAGTGATGATATTAGATAGATAGATGCTAATGGCAATCCTTAGTCAAATAATTGTGTTAATCTTTTTTGGAGTAGTAGCTATTAAAAAAAATTATTAAAAGCCTTTAGAAAGATACGAATATACCAAACCATGAGGAAAGCAATGATTAAGTTACTTCTATCACAAGTATATTTATTCATACGTATATTTCGTATAGTACTAATGATAATAATATTTTAACTAGAATGGATCATATATATTTATAGATCCAAGAAAATAATTTAGAATTTATCTAAAATTATTCATTGAAAATCCATCCAAATTGTTAACCTAAACTTTGCTTTTTTGCCAGCTTGAGGTTTTATTTATCTTTCTACTGAAAATAGGGTTAAAATTTTAAAGTAATAAAAATACTCTCTATGGATTATAAAATATATTTCTTAAAGAAGTTGTTACTAAAGATTTTAGATTGTTGAATATAAAATTATCATTACTTTCATTTTGAATTACATCACTTCCAAGGATGGAAGGAAAAAGAGAATATGAGAACATGTTTGATAGCTTCTTGAGATATATTACAATGCATCTGAGGCATGCATGGAAAACAAATAAAACCATATGTTAAGTTAGTTTCAGTAGCAATTTGATCGAAACTTGGGGATACCCATGAAAATTACCCCAGTAAAATTAGAATTAGAAAGTTGGTCGGCAACATGCAGCCCAATTACAGCTTGGCTGCAACTGGTTGTACGTGAAAGTTTGTAAGGTCAATGACTCATCAATGTCAACGAGGATAAAAATATACAACAGCTGCAGGATTCTCGAGCTAATACTTGGATGTTCCCAAAATAAGGAACAGACGATTAACACCGTCCAAATCCTCTGATAGGTAGGAATAGATGAAAACTGGCCGTCCATCTGTCATGTGGCCCACCTAGTTGGAAGGAAATGTCTGTTCAAGTGGAATTAGCAGATTGTTTCTATAATCAGAGCCGTCCATGCTGTTGCTCCAATACTGGGCCTATGTTATGATTATCACTGTGCATATAAGGACTTAGAAAACAAATGAGAGAGAGAGAGAGAGAGAGAGAGAGAGAGAGAGAGAGAGAGAGAGAGAGAGAGAGAGAGAGAGAGAG
>JAYJMB010088148.1:0-19970 GCA_036873735.1 Pouteria campechiana
AGTGTATATATACTAAAGGTTCTATTATTATTTATTTATATGTAGATGATATGTTAATATTTGGACTAAATATTAAAATTGTTAAAGAAACTAAAAGATTTCTAAGTACCCTATTTAGTATGAAGGACATGGGTAAAGATTATGTAATTTTGGGTATTAAAATACTTGAGATAAGAAATGGATTAGCTTTAACATAATCTAATTATATAGAGAAAGTGCTAAGGAAATTTAATCATTTTGATTATAAACCAGTTTTAACACCATATGATCCAAGTATTAAATTAATTAAAAATACTGGTAGGTGTCATGCACAATTAGAATATGTAAAAGTTATTGAAAGTCTAATGTATATCATGAATAGTAGTAGACCTGATATAGCATTTGCTGTTTGAATGCTAAGTAGGCATACAAGTAATCCTAATCAGGAGCATTGAAAAGCTATTTCTAGAGTACTTCGATACTTGAAAGGAACTATAGAATTTGCATTACTTTATAAACCATATCTTGCTTTTCTTGAAGGTTATAATGATGCAAGTTGGGATGCAAATAGTATAGAATCCAAGTCTACTACTGGATGGATATTTACTATCGGTGAAGGAGCAATTTCATGGGCATCAAAGAAATAAACATGCATGTCTCACTCTACAATGGAAAGTGAATCTATTGCACTTAGTAATGCATCTAAAGAAGGGGAGTGGCTCAGGTATCTGTTAATGGAACTCCCATATTGGCCTAGACCGACACCAGCCTTATCAATATTTTGGGATAGTCAAGCAACACTATGTCATGCTACAAGTAGAACTTACAATGGTAAGTCACAAAGTGTAGGTCTAAGGCATAATTATATTAAAAGATTATTAAGAGATGAAACAATTACAGCAGAATATGTAAAGTCCATCTTAAATCTTGTTGATCCTTTAACAAAAGGAATGTCAAGGGATCAACTAAGAAAAATAACTAAAAGAATGAGACTAAGATCCATTAAGAATGATCTTTCACCCTTGATAGGAACCACACCTAAGCTTTGAAATTATAAGCTAGGTTCAAAGGGAAAAACAAGTTAAGAAGGTGATTGAAAATACATTAGAAAATTTATTGAGTCTCATTTCTAAGTTCTAATTTGAGGTTACTGCATATTTATGAGAAGTTGAGTAAAAACTCTTAATAGATCTATAAACTTAAATGTTGGGATGGAGTAAAAATATCCTTGGTAGATCTAACTATATAAGTAAAGAAGTGAGGTTGATTCTAAGGAGACTGGGATCGTCTCTGTAATACTCATGAAAAATAGGATATGCACAAGGCCATAAATGTGCTAACTCAAAGGTCCTTGAAGAATTTTTTTTTTTAAAGATGTGTGTTATTTATCCACTTATGTCGCAAGGGTCTTTGGTTCAAAACTAATGGGTTACCAAGTACTTGATATAACTTTGATTATTATGCACTTATCTAAAGGTTCAGATCTACAAGACCCCTTTAATTATGCATCAATTTTTTATTATGCAAAAAAAAATTATTTTTGAAATGTGGGGGATTTGTTAAATAAATTTCAAAAATAAATATTATTTTTTTTATTAAAGATATTTCAAAAATTATTATGTAGCATAGTGGTGACAAAGATAGGTTTTGTTACAAGACGCCTAGGTTCGAAGCTCCATAAGGATAGTGCAACGCACCATCCACATGTGGTGTGGGCGCAAGGGCTGCTTGGGCGTCTTTTGGCATCTGTATTAGCACACTTTGCACTTCGCATGTGTGGATTGTTGCAAGAAGCTAGGATATATTAATATTAATTAATTTTTTTTTGCAGTTATAGTCAGTTAATTAAACCATTGGAAACTAACAAAATAAACCACTTTACTTCGTCTATTTAAGTGAAGGGTTGTGTCTCTGAAATTAAGAGTTGTTTAGAATTCTAAAAGAGTGTCTTGGTATCTTCTATGAAGAGACATTGGGACACCACAGAACCTATTTAACTGAAGTAAAGATTCGTGCCAAGGAATTGAAATCTTCTTCTATTTGATATAGTGAGAAGTCAAGATAGCCTTACTATTTTTATCTCTATCTACATAAATTTTTGGCATTTCAAGAAAGTTTCTATTTGAGGATATGTTAAACACTTAGAAGTGCAAATCTTAGTATTGATTTTAATTTATAGTTCATTGTATCCTAAAGACAAACTGCACTTATATATCAATTTGCACATAAAAAGGGCAACAAATTGGTCTTGAGAAATTGACATGTGATGTCAAGCCTTGAACTATGAATTTTGTATTAAGTTCTATTATTTATTTACTCTTTCTGAATTTCTAACATTTGAGTTTTATCTAACATACAAGACTCCAATCAAAACAATTTTTGATTCCATAATTAAACAATGATACTAAATACAATGATCGAATTGAATTTTATTTAATTGTCAAGGTGAGCCCAAACAAAGAGATTCTATCCACATATTTGAGTTAAACATATTCTATTGAATCTCTCTCTCTCTCTCTATATTTGTGTATATATATATATATATATTTGATAAATAATTTTATTTTTCATCAATAATTCCAACTAATTTCTTTAATTCACTTTACGGCAAACATATCAATTTCAATTTGCTTTTCATTCTCTGGATTTTAATTTCTCTACCTTTTCTTCTCCACTTGTCCAAAGTATCCAAATTCATCCAAAACTTTAAATTTTTATTTAGCCTGTGATGGTCCCGTGCAGATGTAGAATCTCAATCTATCAGCAGAAAATATTAAAGCATCACTCTCTACATGGGCCTAAGCAAAACCCGCTCACTAACATTCCCTTTATATTGGCCCCACATGAGTGTTTAATACTATTATCAACATATCGTGTTCGGCCGTTTGATATGTGTTATATGGCACACTGAATTGGGCGTGATTGTGCTCATTAAACCGGAACGTGTCTCCAAATAATTAGTCTATTGGTGCTTCTAAAAATAAAAATCAAAAACTTACTTTAAATCTTTGATTGTTGAGTTTGAGTCAAATGAAGATTTGATCTATTCTTGCATGTTGACCCGACTAGCCTACCTCCGGTCCCGTCCAAAGTTTTGAACTATGATCCCCCGTGTAAACACTTTGATCGTATCATAGAAAACATCGAGTAAATTGCGGGGAAATATCACGAATTCAGGGCATTTGGTGCAACCAAGCCCATCCCTCAAATAAATTTATAAAAGGGTGAAAAGAAGGATTAATAAATATGAAAGCTTTATTTTAGAAATTATTATCTATATTTTTAATTAAATGAATTAATATATACAAAATAAAATCTGGAGTAATATTAAGAAAATCTAAAAATGAAAGGTTGTAATAAATTAGTCATTTAGGACATATCTTTTGAAAATTAATATTTTAGCATTTTATTCATTTGTTATATATAAACCATCAATGTTCCTTTTCTTTTGACAACACAGAGAGAAGCCGAGACTAAATTATAAATAATAATAATAATAATAATTGGGATGTGTTTGGATACACAATTAACGACGGTAAAAGACTTCTATTTCCGTGGAATATGATATTTACCTCTCACAATAATTGCAATTCAATAAAGTCTTTTCCACTGAAATCTTGGTATAGCCACTATATTTTGACTGGGCATAATGTTTTAATTAGATCTTGGCTGACCATAATATTGAATATTATCTATTTAGCTGATAATTGAAAAAGCACCTGCTCACAAAACCTAATTGAGCCACAAAATTAAGGTCACTGAAGACGAATAAACATGAATCCATACAAAATTCTCTTCTTACTTCATGAGATATCTTTCATAACATTCTTTTTGCATGGATGAACGATCGTACAGAACATTACGACATTTCAATGTTTCAGGAAATCAATTTAATTGAGTTCTTGTATTTTATTTATGATTTTATACCAAGATGTCAGTAAGATGAACGGTGCTGAATGACATTACCCATATTTTTACTCATCACTTCTACCTTTTTATTTTTATTTTTCTATTTTAGAAAGTCCATCCACTCCCTTGGTTTGATCTTCATTCATTCTATGCCCACAAGACAAGCTGGCATGGGTCGTCCAAGTGTGTACGCTCAGCTGTATTTCTGGAGCCGCAATTAGAGAAATGCATACTAGCAATCTTCGCCCAGAGCAGACATGAAGAATCAAGCAGTTTTTCCCAGGGTGCAGGTGCACCTCAGTTTCACGTTTCCTCGTGATTCCATCCGTCACGTTTGACCGATGAAAACACCACGAACAAAACAAATTGCGCTTCCAGCACCTCTAAGCTGACACGCAACACCCAGTCCTTTTCCTTGAATTGCCTAGGACCACGACATCCGGTCAATTCGGGCGGCTCTCTACGCGTCAGCCGAGGCTTCTCCTCCGTCTTTTGCACTTGATACGCCGCTTATGTCATGCTTATCTTTGGCAATTTGTTAAGTCATCATGTGGAAGACCACCCAACATATGATAATGCTTCGTTGATGGCTTAATTGTTGGTTTGAACCAAACCCATCAAGGACAAAGATTCAAGAAACGAAAGCGCAATTGCGTCTCTGTTTGTTGGGATGTGTTCTAAACGACCAACTGGGTGCGTGGGCCATTTGATTGTAACCCAAAATTCAAATAACAAAAGCCATGACTCTGCTGCTTTCAACGGTTATACAGTTCAGCCGTTTTCCATTAAATCTACGTGCAGAATGCGCACGATTGTTGGCTGCGCTTTGACCGACGCACTAATTCGGTTTACCACACGGCACCGCCCAAGAACACGAACAGTTATCAGGATGATGTGCCAATCTGACCGTCCACGGATGTCTGATGATCAAGGTATGCGACGGTCCAATATGTATAGGTATAGGTTAGAAAATGGTTGAAAACAGTTTAAAAAAATGGACAAATTAATCATCACTGATATGAGGGAAATTAAATGGACGGTGTCGATGATGCTTGTGAGACGAGGTCTTCCTGGGAGAGGCTGCTGTGGTGTTGAATCTCTGGCACGATGACCGCATACAAATTACGAGTAAACAAAAGGAAGCTGATACGACCAAGATGTCCTTCCAAGTAGGAATTGTGAAATATCCTTCCAACCTCCAAGCCTTCTGTTTGTCTGCTCTGCACATTGCAAATACCTTGCAAAGCTGTACCAATGAGGCTCCCAATTTGCGTGTGGGGAAAACACATGGCAATCGCTCCGATGATGAGGATGATATCGTCATGCTGAGAGATGGTTGGGTAGTATCATGGCAGAGGAAGGAGCATTCTTTACTTGGTTACCGTGCCGGATTATGTTAATCTTCGTCTTCATCTTGTTGGCAGGTGAGTAATACAGCTGAGCAACCCTCTCTGTGGCTTGTAAATGCTTTTTAACGCGATTTCCCCAACCCCCATCTTGAGTTGAACTCAAACTCCTCCTTCCGCTGCTCTATCTATAGGCCAACGGACTAGTAACCTTGAACAATTAGTTTAGTACTTCCTTTATTGTCCTTTCAATTCAAATAGGTGTTTGGATTTTCAATCTTGTAATCTTCATTTGGCTTGAGAAAATTGGCCCTCTGTAGAATTTTTCTCAAGTAAATTCTCCAGTCCTATATGAATATCATGATTTTGCATGATTCATCATGTTATAAAAATGCCATGAAATTGCATAATGGTTGATGCAACCAAAGCCAACCTCGTGGCCTAACATGTAAATTTCCCTCTGTTTCGGGTTTGTTTGCGTGATCATAATCTGTTTTCCAAGTGAAAATGACTAGTTTGAAGTGATTTGCAATATGAAAGCGTTATCCATGAATTCTCCACCTTAAATCTAGCTTCAATTCGAGAATGTCTTGAATACCTTCAAAACAGAATAAACAACCTCAGGCTGTTCTATTTCTTATTTCCACCACAGGTCAGGCTATTGCCGACGCCTCTCTACCAATAGATAAACAAGTTCTCCTCCAGTTGAAATTCTTCCTTCAGCAGAGCAATCCAGTACACCAAGGCCAATATGCCCAGTGGAGAACAGAGCAGTCTCCCTGCTCCTGGTCTGGAATAACCTGCAACAATGGCAATGGCAGCAGCTCTCGTGTCATTGGAATTAATCTATCAAGTTCAAGCATCGCTGGGAGAATCTTTGGAAACTTCTCTGCCCTCACGGAACTCTCCCTCCTTGACCTCTCCAAGAACACCATCGGGGGCACCATTCCTGATGATCTCAGCCAATGCAAGAATCTCAGATTCCTCAACCTCTCCAACAACATCCTTGATGGCGAACTCAATCTGAATGGGCTGAACAAGTTAGAAATCCTCGACGTCACTGGAAACCGTTTACAGGGTGGATTACAGTCGAATTTCCCGACGTATTGCAGCCAATTGATCGCTGCAAACCTCTCGTCGAACAATCTTACTGGAGGGATCCTCAACTACTTCGACCAATGCTGGAAGCTTCAAGTGCTCGACCTGAGCGCAAACCAATTCACAGGACCCATCTGGCCTGGCTTTACAAGGTTACGCGAGTTCTCGGTGTCAGAAAACCATCTCAAAGGAGAATTATTCTCATCTCTCTTTACAACGAATTGCAGCCTCCAAGTTCTCGATCTTTCAGTGAACAACTTCCATGGAGAAATCCCCAAGGAAGTCTCCTACTGTAATGATTTGACCTCGTTGAATCTTTGGGGCAATCGGTTCGGTGGCAAGATTCCTCCCGAGATTGGAAACCTCTCGAGCCTTGAAGTTTTCAACATAGGAAACAACGGCATATCTAGGGAGATACCGGAAGAGCTCCTGAATTGCAGGAATCTTTCGTTCTTAGAGGTGGGCAGAAACGGATTCGGAGGTGACATTCAAGCGATCTTTGGACGGTTTGTGCAGGTGGAATTCTTGGTCCTTAGCGGGAATTCATACAAGGGAGGTATAATTTCATCTGAAATTCTGAAATTGCCGAAAATCATCCGCTTAGATCTCAGCTACAATCAGTTCTCGGGCAAGCTGCCAGTGGAAATCTCCAATATGTCATCTCTCAAGTTCTTGATCCTCGCGGAAAATCACTTCAATGGGAGCATACCGCCACAATTTGGTCAGCTGTCGAACCTGCAAGCGCTTGATCTGTCGTCCAATGACCTGACTGGCACAATCCCATCAACGATCGGAAACATGACATCGCTTCTGTGGTTGATGCTAGCCCAAAACAGACTCACAGGAACAATACCAAGAGAGATTGGGAACTGCAGCAGTCTGCTGTGGTTGAATCTCGCGAATAACCGATTCGTTGGGAAGATTCCAGTAGAATTATCGAGAATCGGCAGGAACCCCAATCCAACGTTCGAGTACAATAAACGGAACCCACATGCATTGGCTGCAACCGGCGAGTGTCGCATAATGAGGCGATGGATTCCGGCGGACTACCCGCCCTTCAGCTTTGTATACATTCTTCTCACGCGCAAGCGCTGCAGAAGCATCTGGTGGATGTTGCTCTCAGGCACTGGGCTCTTTCCAGTCTGCAACGGCGCGTCTGCTGTGAGAAGATATGAGATCAGTGGATATCTGCAGCTCACCGGGAATCACTTTTCAGGCGAGCTTCCGGAGGAGATTGGAGAGATGCAGAATTTCAGCCTCTTGCATGTTGGTTTCAACAACTTCACAGGCAGGCTCCCATCGGCTCTAGGACGGCTGTCGCTCGTCTTTCTTAATGTCACACACAACGGCTTTTCTGGAGCAATTCCATCGGAGCTCGGCGACATCACGTGCTTACAGAACCTGGATCTTTCGCGTAACAACTTCTCTGGGGAGTTTCCATCGAGTCTGGGAGGGCTTCATGATCTGAGCAAGTTCAATGTCTCCTACAATCCATACATTTCTGGCGCGGTTCCAACTGCTGGGCAGATGCCGACTTTCGAAGATGACTCATTCCTTGGCAACCCAATGCTTATTCGCAGTCACGGCAACCCCACCAACGCAACAAATACGCCGGAAGAAGCTCGCGGGTCTAAGGAATCGAAGGCGCCTCTGCCACGCATTCACGTGATTCTCCTTGTATTGGCTCTGGCTTTCCTCGTCTTTGGCGGACTGTCATTCGTCGTCTGCATCATGCTCAGAAATCCGTCGTCTTCTGCTGTGCTGCTGTTAGAAGAGTCCAAGCGTCGGCACGACATGGCCTCGAGCTCGGGGGAGTCGTCCGAGCTGTATTGCAAGGTTTTCCATCTGGGCAAGACGCCATTTACTTACGATGACATCTTGAAAGCTACAAGGAGCTTCTCGGAGAATATGGTGATCGGGAAGGGAGGCTTCGGCACTGTTTACCGGGGAGTGTTGCCCGATGGGAGAAAAGTAGCTGTCAAGAAGCTCCTAAGGGAAGGCGCGGAAGGCGAGAGAGAGTTTAAGAATGAAATGGAGGTACTGAGTGGTGGCGGCAACTACAGCGGGCCTCCTCACCCCAACCTCGTTGCGCTCTTTGGCTGGTGCCTCTACGGGCCTGAGAAGCTGCTGGTATACGAGTTCATGGAAGGTGGGACCTTGGAAGACTTCGTATCGGATTGGAAGAAGCTTGGATGGCGCAAAAGAGTCGAGATTGCAACCGGCGTTGCCCGTGCTTTGGTCTTTCTACACCACGAATGCTACACTGCAGTCGTGCACCGTGATGTTAAAGCGAGCAATGTGTTGTTGGACAAGGAAGGTAAGCCGAGGGTGACGGATTTTGGCCTAGCGAGAGTGGTGAGGCCAGGCGACAGCCATGTGAGCACGGTGATTGCAGGGACGATTGGGTATGTAGCTCCTGAATACGGGCAGACATGGCGGGCGACGACGAAGGGCGATGTCTACAGCTTTGGAGTGCTGGCAATGGAGTTGGCGACAGGGAGAAGAGCTGTGGATAATGGGGAAGAGTGTTTGGTGGAGTGGGTGAAGCGAGTGGCCAGCGAAGGCCATGACGGCCTCAAGGGAGCTGTAGTGCCGCTGTTAATGTCGTGGGTGGATATAGAAGAGGGATTGGGAGAGATGTGCGAGCTGCTGAGGGTGGGTTTGCGGTGCACGTCCGAGGCTCCGCAGGCTCGGCCAGACATGAAGGAAGTGCTAGGAATGCTGGTGAGGATTTTGGGGGAGAAGGAAGACTACGGTGTTTGTGAGTCTCCTATTCTCACCGTCTCTTATGCATAGACCTTGGCAGCAGGAAGAAGGCTAATGTGTGAATGCTTCATATCTCAATGTAGAGGATCCTAGAGGTTATTTTGAAGATGGATTTCCACACCTGTGTTTTGGATGATGGGTTCGTGTTGTACATTTAGTCAAGTTGTTGTCATATATACGCGATGTATACAAATTCATTTTTGTTCAATCAAATGTTTTGGGTTAGGGAAGAAAGAGAATGCCTGCTTAAAAATTTAATGAGATCTCTGTTCCCTGCAGCAATTCTGCTATTATCAAGTAAAATATCTTAATAAACAGATCAAGGCCTTCGACAATTCATTAGAGAAATCTACTCGGCAGAACATCCAATATCTGACAATTATTAATTCTATATGAATCCGCACATGTCTAATACACAACTCGATGAAGGTCGGATTCATTAAAATCAACAAGAGAAATGTATTGAAAAACGAATGCGGATTCCTCGTGCCTAGCACTAGAATTTTACAAATGCTACTAAACTATCCTGAATAATTAAAATATGTCATTCTTTAGTTAGTAGCATTTGTAAAATACTAGTGTATATAGGCAATCTTTAAAACGTGTATATAGGCAAGTTTTTCACTAGTTATTTGAGCCCTACTGGATATTAACGGTCTTTTAAACATTTCAAGTGGAATCTAAATTCAATCCTAACCATCTATAAATTTGTAATAATTTAATTAGCTAAGATTAACAAAAATTAGATGTAATGCCTAGGCTAGCTAGTTGGGCTATATTGTTGTATCTGATCCATATATCAATTGAGTTTCACTATGCATACAAATGATATATTCATTATATTTAACTAGTTACATTATTACAAACTTATACATGAAAAAGATCGAGTTTATGTTTAAAATGGAGCATTAAACAGCCCCTTAATATCAAGTTTGGCACATGGACCTCGGGTGTATTTGGCTCAACATGGATTTTTTGTTACAGGGGGTACAAAATCACTCCATAACCTCACGCAAGGTGGGGCCTGTATTTACTTTTAGTATTAATTTAATTCATTTAAAATTAAAATTTTATTCATATTACCAAAAATATGCATATAAAATATGAAAATAAGCTATAAAAGATAAAAATAAGAATTAAAGGTTATCTCAAAGATTATCTTTAATATAATATATATATTTAATAAAATAAAAATATGAAAAATATTTATATGCAACCAATTACATAAAAATTTTCCATGCATGCAACCTCACTATTTTCTACCACAATAATGTTTGATTAGATCAAAATTAATCATATTATCTATTTTTTATATATTTAACTATAATTATAAAAATTACCTTAATTGAAAATTCATGTGAAACATAATTTAATACTATTCTAATATGGCTCACATAAATTTCTAATCAAGATATTTTTGCATTTATAGTTAAACATATAAAAATGAAAAAATATGGACAAATTTGATTTAAGCAAAATATTATGATGGGCTTAAATGGAAGATTGTATACAACTTTCTTGATACAATCAGTTGCATAAGAATATTTTCTAATATAGTTTCAAATTATTTTAGTTATACTTATTCATTTTAGCATTCAATCTTTCCTTTTTTTGCATTTAATAAATATATTAAAGGTTAAATTAATTTTAAGTTATATATGAGCCCCACTTCACCAAGTTCAAAGTCACTCAATATTCTAGGTGATTAGGTTCGAGAAAACCTGATGTATAATCATGAGCAATTTTTAGCTTCGAGACAAACCTGCTTGTAATATCCGGCGATATTTGATTTTTCTTCCCATAAATAAATAGGATTAAAGTGAGTTGGGGTTCGTGAATTTGTTGGATGCCCATTCTCTCTCCTGCAAGTCCGTGTCCCTTTGGAAGCCTCACGGAGAGCCCAGTGAGAAAGTCATTCAAGCAATGACAACTTGCAGGTTTTGGTTGGCCCTTACAGTGGCTGATTTCGACGTGCTCATGAGTAGTTCCAAATTTCAATATCAACGGCCTCCATCATTCATTTGGATGCGTCCGCTTGCTAAGCATGGCCTTCATTTGGTTGTCTGATGCCCGCTAACCAAATCCGAATCAACCCCATTTTAAGTAGGGTTCCCCTTTAGTTGTCCATGGGATAAGTTCAGGTAGATTTGTCCAACCAGCATTCAAAATTTCAGTATGTTTGGTTGTAGGGTCTAAATACCCAAAATGATCCGACCACCCAGTTAGATTATTTTTTAAAAAAAATTACTCAAACTAAGGCTCTTGAATCTAGACCTAAATACGGAAATAAGTTAACTACTAGTGTTGGGCGATGTTTAGTAGTTGTAACCTTTTATGGTTATGAAATTTTAGTAAACTTCAATTTTTAGTCCATTCTTTCATTCAAGTATTTTTAGTAGTGACAATCTTTTGTAATGCTGAAATTTAATAAATTTTTAGCAGTTGTAAAAGGATGATAGCAAACTTTGAATTAACTGATTTTGAATCAGAATCAAACTAACTCGACCTTGGAATAATTAGGATAAAGCCAAAATTATGGCAAAGTAGAACTTTTAGATACAAGGTTAGGATAGGATCTACCAAAAATCAAATCGAACTGACCTAAGTTGCACCCTGGGAACGAGTTTTTCTTCGGCTTCATACATTCCCAGCTGACGTTACCATCTAAATCATCATTTAGGCTTTCTTCCCGTTACTACTCTTTGTTTCTTTGAATTTTAGAAATTTATAATTTATTTCCGAGTACTTTCCTTTACCATTAAAATGTCGATTATACCATGGGAGGCATTGTATGGCCTGTCAATCTCAGAATTTCAGAGATGTCCCTAGGAAATCCACTCTGCGGATCAGGCCCATACAGAGTTTCCGAATGAAACCAGCCACGTTAAAACCTCAAAAGAAGAAAGTGAGCCTTGACTTGATAGGAAGATGGGCTACGACCTTCAGGCTTATTTATTGATTGGGCAGGAGTGAGATTTATATCCGACTAGCAAGTAGGCATGAAGAAGCTTAGCACATGCAAATGGGAAAAGGGCTCAAAAGAGGCCAAGTGATTTGCACAAGCTTTACAAGTTTAGACCAGAGATGGACATGAAATGGTCACATTAGCCTTTTTACAGGCAAAGACAAAACTCAATCCTGTTACATGGTGGCTTGATCAGGATAAGAGAGGATGCAGGCAGGTATTGAAGCTTTGCTAGCTCAAGTTGCCTCGGCTTATGTTATTTTTACCAAGAATGTCTTTTGGGCATAATACAAATTGAGCCTCCAAACATATCATCCCCAAAACTATCTAAAACGCATAAGCTCGTATTTTGAACAAAGGTTTCAACCCCTCTTTCTTGTTTGAAGGTATATGCTAAAATTTTAACAATACTATGAGTATTACATGATAAAAGAAGGTGTTACTTGAAAGTCAAGAGACATGATTTCTGTATTTTGAAAGGATTGGGTGAATAATATGACCATCCATAAAGTCTGGTCGAAGTTATTCTAACCAGTCAAGTGCATTGTACTCGATAAAGCATTTTTTTCTGGTTTTTAAAACTAAAAGCAAGGCTAAAGCCTTTTATCTGTAATTAAGCATTCTGAATATTGATTAATTGTGACTTTTTGGGTGTTTTCTTTATGCCTTTATTTCTTGGCCTTTAGTAGTGGTTGGAATTGGGTAATTCAACACCACTGAAATTTGTAGACACTTCTTGCATGTATATGGCTACTTCGACCGCCAATAAGAAATAATCTAGGAACCTTGGTAATTCAATGCCTGCAGTGTCTGTATATGAAACCCAAAATCCTCTCCAATGTTTAAAATTATTTGGATTTTCAAAGAATCTTTGAATATGACAAAGTTTTAAAAAGATAAACTCTTCGGTAAATCGAAAGCTTTATCCCCGTATATTTCTTGGCTTTCAGATACTACTTAGAAGCTATTTGAATAGGCGAAATAAACATGTTTACTTGAGATCGAAGAAAATGATATCGACAATAATAAAAATGATTTTATCAAAGTAATTGGTAAAAATAAAATTGTTAAATTTTTTATTAAGGATAAGATTGACAATGAAAAAGATATATTTAATTATATAAGAAGTAAGATTGACCAGAATAAATAAACATCTTATTAAGTAGAGAAATAAAACATTTCATCTTCCTTTTCCGTCTATTCAAATGGGGTGCTGAAATGGTTGTGTGGAGTCGCTAATAACAATTATAAATATCATAAGCCAAAATGGCCATTTGGGTTTAAATAAAACTTCTCACCAAAAGGAATATAAAAGTTGAAAGCTTTAGAAATATTAAAATCCAAATGGATTGTCTCAATAAAAATTTGACTGGTTGCCAGCCCCATAGGCTAACTCGCCGTCTTGATGACCGATTAGATTAGCCTGTCCGTAACGTCATAGACTACAGGCATCCAATTTTCGATAACTCCAATGAGGATTCTCAATTCAAAAGATGGGTGTGAATAATGTTTCAGGTGAGTTGTGATATTTTTTTTCCTGAATCTCTTTCTTTATTCGTCCATTCCTTGTTCACCAGAAGTGAGATGCTAAGGGGGGAAATTTTGAAACCCAATCAAAGGATGGGAGAAAGGACCCTTTTTGTCTCATTCTTTGCAATAGTAGTCTTTGGAGTATTCCTCCTTCTCAGATGCCCTTCTGAATCTTCCAAGCATTGATCTAATGAAGAAATCAGTCTCCTGCCATTTTGAGAGGAATATATCATTTCAGGAGCATTAATCATCAATCATCAACAAATACTCCCGGAGGTCTTTTCGCATCTTAAAGACTCTTTTCAATCCCACTTACACCTTTTGTCTGAGGGGTTCAAAGAGCAGTTAGGAGAAATGCCATGTTTAATACCATGCAGGTTAAGTATATGTTAAAGGGATTTTTAGGCCTTGAATAGACACCTTATGCTTTTTATATTAATGGTATCAATCCTAGCTACTGACTCTGTCATAAGTTTAACTTTCAAAAGGAAAACTAAAGATAAATTAGAATTATTAGCAAGCAAAGGGGGTAACCCAAACACCATATTAAAATCACTAGAAGGAAAGTAAAGCCATCTCAAAAGAAGAGGTAACCATTGAATCAGTGTATTTGGAGTAGACTTATGAAGGTTTGTATTAATATGACCTTTATTAAAGATAAATTAAAGGGATGTATTAATATGACCTTTATTAAAGATAAATTAAAGGGATGTATTAATATGACCTATCTTAAAGATAAATTAAAGATATTTCACTATACCATTGTCACTATCAACACTAAAGGATTGCAATGAGAGTCATGATGACCAGTTCTAATACTACTACTGCAACCTACTACAACCTAAGGAGAACTCACTCCCAAAAACTAAGTATTGAGGGGAAGAAACTGAAGACTATATAACTTAGGCATCACCCTTCATGAGCAATGCAAAAATCCTCACACTACCCCTATGAGCAATGTAAGACAATGAATTCTAATGGGGAGTGTACATGATGGGTTCCTCCATATTTGGAGGGATATGAAAATCAGCACCAAAAGTCAGATGTGGTGCAATGAGCAGTGAGCATGAAAATGGTGGGTACCACCATATTTATCGTCAACGAAAGCAACATTTGGACATGAAGATGTTGCCAAAAGCCACCAAAAAATCACTAAATGCAATAAATGTGCAAAAAGTAGTAGCTAGCTATGTAGCAGCATCAAAAGCTTCAGCAACGCCAAAAGCATCAATAAAGAGAGGTGGATGGGGAGATAAGTTTGAGCCTATAAATTGAACTCATCTTAAGCAGTATCAGCATTAGTTCTCTCCTTAACAATCATCCCAAACAATGGTTTTCCCATGAGCTTTTCTAGTTCATTTTCTCTTTTATAAAAGAGTGAAAATTGAGGGTATAAAATTGTGGAAGTTATCCAACCTTGGGTGAAACCCTTGTAACACATTATTTACTATAGTGGAAGGTTTTAGAGTGGACCCATGGATGTAGAAAGTTATCAAACCACGTAAAATTTTTGTGTCTCTATCTTATTTTTACCTTTGCCTTTCTTATTGTCTCTTATTTGTTTTAATACTTAGTTGGCAAATTTATTGGTCTTGTGATTTCTTTTGTATATCAACTGGTTATATTTAACCCATTTTTTCTCAATAAAGTGGTATCAAAGCTTATTTAATCAAATGGAGAAGACAAGCAACATAATCAAGCTGATTAATTATGCAATATAGAAGCCAAAGATGGAGGATTTGCTTTATGTCAAAAATTTTCGGAGACTCATCGTAGCTTATGCACCAACGCCAAAAGTGATGACAAATAGGGGTGCAACTCGGGCTCATGAAATTTGGGTTTCCCTCAACCCTAACCCTAACCCTATTTGTAAAACTTTAGCCGTAACTCTAACTTTAACCCTATTTATAAAACTTCAACCTTAGCCCTATTTTTGAAAATTGAACTCAGGTTGAGTTTGGTTAGAATTTGAGTTGATAAAAGAAGTCAATTTGCTAAAAACAAATTCAATAATTTATCTCATTCAATAATTTGCTAAAAAGAATTTAATAATTTCTGACAAAACTAAGATTGCATACTGCAATATCAGGCATTTCTGCACATTAGTTGGAAGAGAACACCAGGATAAGCAAGGCAATCATATATCTATTGATATCAGCCTGTCAATAAATTGGACAACCTGATTTTACTTTGGGTGATATCCATTATATCAATGGCCATTTGATAGGGCTATGACATTTTATGTAAGCCATCATTAGCAACAATGGGTTTGAAGGTTTGCATGAAACCTACATGTTATATTTCTCTTATACTTATATAGATCACAGAAATTGAAAAAACTGAAACATAAGAATCAATTGACAGATGCAAGATCCATAGACAAGATACCTTGGACCAAACAAAAATTTATAATCCGAGAAAGAAGATACATGAAACATACAAATTAAACTCACTTTCATCTTGCATGCCATCAAATTTAGAAACTTGGGGAAATCAATTGTCCCGTGTTGATTAGCATCAACTTCATTAATCATATCCCGAAGTTCAACTTCAGTTGGGTTTTGCCCAAGAGTGAGGCAATAATGGAGAAGAGCATTAGATCAGTACTATGCTCTAATCTTGGAAAGAAGAAGATGGTGCTCCTAGTCTGATGCCAATCATATACCAATCACTGTCATAGCTTGTGTTTTACATAATAATTTCAATCTACAATGCATAGCATTAGAGGAGTTTGATAACTTGAGATCTTGTGTCCCATCTGCTAAGAAACATCCTCACCATTTGAGATGTAGACCAAAATAGCTAAAAGAAAGTCTCTGGGTCCATGGAACTGCCAAACAACCAAGTGGATCAATCATTACAAGGGAATAGCAAGAGCATTTAGAGACATATAAAAGTTTATGCCTCCTTACGATGCACTTCTAAAAATGTGTAAAGTTTATGCTTCCTTTAGGTGTACTTTTAGAATGTGTAAAGTTTATATGCCCTTCTGGTGCACTTCTGGAATGTGTAAAGTTTATATGTGTTTTTGGTGCACTTCTGGAATGTGTAAATATTATATATCCTTTCTACTGCATCTTTGGTTTCACAATTGTGGAACTGGTGAATTTGAATATTCAGTTACAATTCTTTCAAGATTCAACCAGAGTTAGCTTTTGTGGCTATTTTCAAATGTAATGGAAGTTAAAATGGCTAGATTTAAATCACATGTATAAAAATAGATTCTTGGACTGGAATTGAGGTTGGCAATTGATTTCCCCAAACAATTTGAAATAGTCAGCGATAGCAGAAGGAGGAAAAGAAGAAAGCCCAATAAGCAATAGTTCATTTATATGCAAAGAAGGCAAGGGATGGTTGTAGGAAAGATGAAGCTATCATATAAGATGTTTGATAGCCTAAAAAGATTACAAGTAATACATAGGTCTTGTTCAAGTGAAAAAAAATATACATGATACCTTTTCAACAGAGAATGGTTGGTTTTCATCTCCCTAATAATTCCTCCAAAATAGTTCTGACTATATTCAACTATAACTTGGGAAGTTATCCTTTCAAAAAGAGAATGCCCAACACAAGTAAAAGAAAATGAAACAAAAAAATGTCTTCCAACAGCTCAACAAGAGATATATCAAGTCAATTATCAAGGAACTAATATTAATACATATTACAAAATAGAGGATGGATTAGATGATTAGGGCAACAGCGTCAGCTCATCGCAGCAGGTAGCAAGGGGAGGGAGAAGGGCTTGGCAACATTGCAGGGGGAGGGAGAAGGGGGGCGGCAGCTTTGCAAGGGGAGGGAGAAGGGGGGGTGACAGCATCATAAGGGGAGGGAGAAGGGGGGTGGCAACGTTGCAGTGGGAGGGAGAAGAAGGGGACATTTGGGTTAGGATTTGGGAGCTTGAAAATGATTTATGTATATATTTTTATTTTTTCTATAAAAATGCAATTCAAGTTCGGTTTATCATGGGTTTAGGTTAACCCCAACCCAAGTTAGAAAATTTTTAAATTAGGTTTGGGTTGGAAAAAACTAGGTTTGAGCACTGCTAAAATTTGGGTTCGGCAGGCCAGGTTCAGGTTGAACCCAACCCAAGTTGCACCCCTAATAACAGATGGGGCATCCACAACAACCCTTACATCATTAATAAAAGGCAAACTAGAGACCATGTCAGACAACAAATGGGAGGTGCTCTATAGAAAGTGTGTTGCTCAGATCTGATCACGGATCAATAAAAGTATCTTTAAAAATTTTGCCAACAAATACGATGCATATGCACTCTGGCAAAATTTGGAGAAAATTTATGCAAGAGCAACCGCACAGAATAAAGTAAATCTGATGCGATGACTGGTGAACCTCAAATACAAAAATAAGACCAACGTATTGGAACACTTAAGTGAGTTCCAAAGCTTGGTTGATTAGCTCAATTTTATGAAGATGATGCTAAAAGATGAGCTACAAGAGTTGCTACTTTTAAGATCTTTGCCCAAAAGTTGAGACACATTAGTTGTATTAGTAAATAACTTCGCTCCCGATGGTAAGGTTACCATGGAAATGGTAAAAGATAAGGTGCTAAATGAGGAAACCAGACAAAAAGATGAAGTGATCAATCCCAAGTCAGAGGCATTTGTTATTGACAAACAAAACAAGTCAGGATGGAGTGGAAGAAGCAAAAGTTGAGATTCTCATGGACAAAAAGGATGTGCAAAGTCAACTTTCAGATGAGACAAAAGTTGTCACCATTGCGGAAAACTCAGACACTTCATCAGAGATTGTAGGAAGTTGATGGCAGAACAATTCAAATATTAGTACAGAAGAAGTGGAGACAATAATCAAATAAATAACATTGCAACAGTCACAAATGAGGTCGTTATTGTTCGAGATGACAATCATGTCAATATTGAAGTTAAGATTCAACTTGGGGTGTTGACTCAGACACTTCTTTCTACATCACTTTATGAAGAGACTTCTTCTCATCCTATACTAGTGGTGATTTTGGCAATGTACGAATGAGAAATGATGGTGCATCTAACATTGTTGGCATCGGCAATATTTACTTAGAAACTAACATCGGATTTAGGCTATTGCTGAAAGATGTGAGGCATGTACCTGATATTCGCCTCAACCTGATCTCCATTAGAAAACTCAATGATGATAGCTACATTAACTATTTCTGTGAAGGAAAGTGGAAGCTAGCCAAAGGCAATTCGATGGTGGCCAAGGAAAGGAAGGATGCCTCTCTCTCTCTACATCACAGAAGTAAAACTTTGTAGATGTGAGGTAAATGCAATAAGAAAAGACTAAAAATCCTTGCCAGAAAAGAGCTCCTACCAGGAATGAAAGGTACATGATTACACACTTATGTTGATTGTATAATGGGAAAGCAACATAGTGGTATTTCGTTGCACTCACCATCTAAAAAAGAAAATACTTTGGATTTGATTCATATTAATATTTGCACGATGCAAACCAGATCACTTGGAGGTACATTATATTTTGTAACTTTTGTTGATGATCACTATAGAAAAGTATGGGCATTTTCTTTAAAAACTAAAGACCTGTTACACCCAAAACGTAGGATATATGGCCAAACTAGAATCCAAGTAAAATGAAAAAACAGATAGAATGTGCAAGTGTAAAAAATAAATGGCAATGGAAACACACAAGCACACACAGCAATAAGAACACAAGGATTATAGTAGTTCGAGCCCCTTTGGCACCTACTCTACTCCCCAAGGTATCACCAACTTTAGGTTTCACTAAACCATGTGGAATCACACCTCCCTTAGTTTCTAGAGATCACCAAGGACTCATACAACCTAGTTACCTACAAGTTAACCAGAAACTCATACACATTGGTTTTCCTCTAAGCTCACTAGTAAACTCATACAATTTGGTTTCTAAAGCTAATTAGCAACTCCCCCTTTCAAATACAAAAGAGTACAAATAAACTATCTCTAACTAGGCCTAAATATACACACAATTAAAGCTCTAAAGCAAAATATACAATGAATACATTATAATTCTTTCATTCTCCTCTAAAGTGAAAAGATGCAGCCTTTAAGTACTTTAAAAGTTAAAGCTTGTTGGAGCGATTGCACTTGCGAGACTTGAGTTTCTATGACTGATTCATGTTTAATCCACTCAAGTGTCTCTTTTTTCTTTATTAGAACTTCTATTTATACTCTTCAAAAAGTATTTAGCCATTAATGATTACTTTTGGTAATTTTTTGACCATTTTAGATTACATTTTCTAAAATCAATATAATCTACCTTATAAGCTTGCTTAAGAATTGTTTGAAACGCGCCGCTGAGAGCGCGCTCAAGAAGTCAGATTAGGCATAGTAAATAATGAGGAAGAAACGAAATGCGAACGGAACGTC
>JAYJMB010088149.1:0-19966 GCA_036873735.1 Pouteria campechiana
TCCCCTCGTCCGCTGTCTCACACATAACCTCTCCTACACTTAAAATGCAGATTGAACTATTTTGCTCTATTTTTGTTGCTTTGATTGTACTAAAATGAAATAAAATGGTTTTATTGTTTTCATGCTACTTCTTTCTGTGTGTATTCTGCAAATACAACATTTCTTTCTTATTATGACAAAAAGCAGGAGAAAGACTTTGCCAAATTATCTCAAGGGAAACACTAAAATTAAAATGTATAATATTAAATTAATTAGGGGGAGAAAACATATCTAAACTAGTCAAGGGAGATCATGGATAATAGCAACTTGTGGATTGATTAAAATTCGCAAAATATTTTTATCCGATTGCATACATTCAAGGGAAGATTATCTTTTATGAGATAATTTTTAATCATATTTTATCTCCATTAAAAAGGGAGAGAATGTTAGTATTAATGCATGGTTTCAATGACAAACAAAACTTGATTAAAGATTATATACTAATGGTTATTGCCAAGCATTTAGCATGCAAAATCAAGTTGGAGACCTCATGGACAAAAGAACACAAAGAAGAATCAGGAGATATTCCAAGGCATTAATCTGTTTGACTGAAAAGAAAAATAGCTTGGGCAAGTACAGAACCCAGAGACAAACTACTACTATGGTCAAAGCTCAAATGAAAAGGAATCAACTGAGTCAATGTTCATTTATGAAAGTGAAATTTATCTCTAATGAATGCAAAGCAAAAAGCATACAAAAGACTTCGTCTGTCATAAGTAAGCTATAGTCGAATAGCTTACCAATCTAATGATTGTCTATCAAAATAGATAATTATGGAGCAATAGTATTCATTTGCGCTTTTACAATTTGTCTATTACTTACAACAGATAAACCAACAGACGAATTGCTGGAAAGATAATTCGTATGTTACTTACAAAAGACAAACCAATAGATGAACTGCAGGAGGGATGATTCGTCTACGCGTCAATGATTCATCTATTACTTGCAATAGACAAACTAACAAACAAACTGCTGAAAAGATGATTTGTCTATGCCTCTATGATTTGTTTATTACATGCAATAGACAAACCAACGGATGAATTGCTTGAAAGACAACTTATCCGCGCTAACTAGCTTCATATCCTACTTACCATTGACAAACTAGAAGACACAGGCACTTTGTCTGATGGATAGCTGGGCAGATACTTTATCTATCATAACTGAAGACAACCAATGGAGAAACTGAATTGCTGGACTTCATCTAACATCAATGAGGCTCTTTCCAAACTAATTAAAGAATCAACCATTGCAGAATCTCTTCGACTGATACTTTTAAGAATTAGGAAATCATCTTCTCTAAGGTCAGTGTTGTAGGCATCCCAGCAGATGAGAATTAATCAGAAGACAACGCATTCAAACATGTTAATCAGAATGGTCTTCTATCATTAATGGAGTTCACCTACCCCCAATGGCTGGAATTCGAAGCAGTTATAAATGCAACATCATTGGATTAAGAAGAGCAGCATAACAATCAAGAAAAATATTCAATCCCTTGTAGAGAACATTTACTAAACTGAGCCAAAAGTATCTACATCTTTCAAGAGTCATGAGCCTTGCCTTCAAACTTTCCTCAACTTTCTTTGAAGGCTCCCAACCACCATTCAGGAAGATCATTTACTTCTACCTTTAATCTTTAGAATTCTTCCTCTATGCTTATTGTGAAGTGTCTATATAAATGTTTTAACTTTTGATATTCATTCATTGTAATTTCCTTAAGCTATTAGTTGAGGCTAGACTCAAGAAGAGTTGTGATTGTTTCTATGGATATAAGAGCTATTTATCTACACCCTCTAGAGTTGCAATCTAGAAGAGTGTTGGGAGCACTATGATTATGCCCTCTAGAGTTGAAATATAGAAAAGTGCTAGGAGCACTGTGATTACGCTCCATGGAGCTAGAATCCAAAAGTGTTGGGAGCATTGTAGTCATGCCCCTTAGAGCTGGAATCTTGAAGAGTGCAGGGTACACTGATTGTATTTCTGCTATTGGAGATAGTGGAACCCAAGCTATTAAGAGGAGAGTGCTCTTGGAAGATTGGAGTAGAGTGTTAACTTGAACCACTATAAAAATTCCTTTATCTTATTTATTTATGCATTAATTGAATGATTGGATTGATTACTAGAGGGAGGGATGATTGATCCTAAATGGGTTTAGCAAAATTTTAAGTCCCCAATTCACCACTCCCTTCTTGGGTATTTGCCTAAGGTTCAGGACCAACAAATGCTCTTTGAATGTTCTGTTTGTAAATTCTCTAACTTTTTCCGTTTTTTTCTACAATGTCCTTGTTTGCTCTTCTTATAGTCACTTTTAAGTCTTCCCATTGAGGTTGGGGGCAAGCATTGAATGTGAGGAAACGTTTGAAAATTTGACCATTGAATCGTTCTTCCAGCTTGATACTGTTTGAAATAAGCATCTCTGGAAGGGCAAAGAACACTTCGTCAGAAATTCACACTGCTTGACGTCGTTTGCAGTTTCACATTGTCCAAAATTACTTTAGACTTCTTGAGAACTAAATTTTTGGACTGACAAAAATGGCGTGAAATACATAGTCGTGCAAATCTGAACTTCAACTTCATCTTATATTGAGTTGGTAGTGTCTAAAATAAAATTTTGGCACATATGAAGCTTGCATTCGCAACATTTGAAGCTTGGGACTTAGGCTTTATTTTAAGACATAGAGATGCATCTTCATACTTTAGCATTGTCTGATCTTGGCTTTGTGTCTGAGCTTAGCTTCGCAACATCCAAACTTTGGTTTCACAACATCTAAAGCTTTGCTTATGTCCAAGACTTAGGCATCCGATCTGTTTGCTTTTGCATGGTGCTTCACCACACTTGAACCTATATCGCCCTGCCTTCCTGGGGCTATTACTCCATTTTACATTGCAAATACACATAATTATACCATGATTTTTCCACTTCCATTGTGGGGTTGCTCTAATACCATTTTTTGATTGACCTAAATTTTATCAAAAATCAAACAAAATCTCTTTTCAAAATAGGGTTGTCCACCTAGGTACAAACATTCATTAGATATTAGGATACATCTTCTTCATTAAAATTCATAAAAACAAGAAAGTACACACTCCAATATTCCCCCATTCATCCACACAACATCCCTACAACTCCACAGGCTCCTCCAGGACTGCAACGGCATCATGATAGTAATGAACGTGCTCATCCACCTGCAACTTCCAACCACACACTAACAATTATACAAAAATTATCACTCTTTGATACACTTTATACATCATTGAACATAATGCTAACACGATATCAAATATACACATGATGAAAATTTTTAATTTAATATGTTATTAAAATATAAATCCCCTACTATATTTTTCTTACTAGAGTTCTCTTCTCATGGCTCGACCTTCTAGCAAAAAATATAAATAAAGAGTGAGTCAAGGCAAACTTAGTAAGTAGGTATAAAATCAAAAAATAATTAACAAAACAAGGGATCCATCTGTATCCCAAGAACCAATCCACACATTTGCATACATATCAACCCATGCCATCCAGGCATGATCATATCCAGGTCATTTCAAAATAAAATAAAATAAAATCTCGACATTATACATCTGAACATATGCATAACAAAACCATACTCATGTACAATCCACATCTTAGGATATTCTCATATCCCCAAATTAAATATTCGCATTTCCATACATCATGATAATCATAATAAACACAAGAATGAGATATCCTCTATCCCACTAATCTATAAGTTAAACAAGAAATCACATCAATACACAAGTCATGTAACTTGGGATTTTTACCAATCCCACATCATGGATACAAACTCATTTTTATTTGTTAATCCTGAGATATTCACAATCTCACTCATATACACAATCAATCTTTGTACAAACACAAACAATTATAACACCAACACGAATATGGGATACCTATCCCCATCCATTCAATCATTCATGCAAGTATACAAGTACACCTACTTACCCGCATAAGGAGTTCTTCTATCACCCTGAAGTCCTCAAACTTGACTCTCCAAATCCATGTTCCATCCACCCTATACATAACATATACATCACATATATCATACACATACATCCACATGATAATTTCTTATCAACACAATGAAATACACTAACCAAGTGCTAAGATTTAACTATAAATGAGTTTACACCTTTAAAAATTATATCCCACTTCTTAAAACTTTGTTTTAGCCCCAAATATTTTGTAGGCTCTAAATATTATAAATAAAATATTATCAAAATTTAAAGTTAAAATACTTTAAATCTAGCAAATTAAAAATAAAATATAAAAATCCAAAAAATAATGGGAGAAATTATTTTAGCTCTATTTCACTTCAAACTTTTTTATTGATTCCAAATAATGTAAATAACTTTGTGTCAAAATATCAGTTCAAAATACCTTAAATTGAGTGAATTAAAAATAAATTACAAAAATCATAAAAAATTGGGCGAATTTCCTGGTATTTATTTCCCAAAATTTTTTGGACATATTAATGTTGGCATTTTTCCACCAAAATTTGTAGAATTCTATTCCAATATATCTAATATAACCTTATATTTTTATATTTACAAAATAAATTTCTTTGATAGGGTTTAAATCACGCTCAAGATGGCTATTTGATAGACTTTAAGTCTCAATGTATATGTCCTATTTTTCATGCTAATTGCAGTCCGTTCTTACAATCTGATTGGTCCCAATAATTGGTGTATTAGGAGGGTAATTAATACATAATTATTACCTCATAATTTGGCTTAATTACCTTGCTTAAAAACATAATTTTCAGCCTTTAATCTCCATGGACAGCAACTATATTCATGAGAAAATTTTAATTTCCAGCAAGCTATTTTCATGCTTGTTATTGTTGATCTTTAGCTGAAATTAATCCATAATTAATTAGGTATTAAAAACCTTAATTATAGAACCTAATCCACATTCAAAAATTCTAGGAAATCGTAATACTTAGGGTTCTAAATTTCAACCAAAATTTACCATCATTTGCATTTAGTTCTTCCACCAACATCCTCTACATCTTAATTAAGTTAAAGCCATACCTTAATCTTCAATTTTCCTTGGCGTGTCCCCCTGATCAGCAACAAATATCCATTTTTGGATGGCTACCATTCCTTGCTTCCACAAAAATCCCCATGCTATGGTCTAGTAATCAAGGTAATGAAGTTTCCAAGTGATCATTTGAAGTAAACTTGCATAAAATAGGAGATTTGGAGGATAGGGGAGATGCTCACACTGGAAGGGGGCTGAGCATGGATTGCAAGATGGGGAGAGTGGAAGATAAGCATTGCAAATGGATTTTTTTCTTTTTTATAATGCATTTAGTATAGTAGTCCACCTGCCATGGTATTTGGAACTCATGCACTCATTTTGGATTTTCAATTTCTCATGTAATCCTCATGCATGGCACATGTAATTTACTCATTTAATAAATCATAAATACAAATTAATTGTTCATTCATTAGATATATTATTTCTATAATTTATTTATTTAACCAAAATTTGCTAAAAATTATCAGTAATTCGATATTCCAGCTTTCCACAAGTAGTTTTCAATTGTTTTCACTCGTTAATCATTGATTAACATATATCCTGATCATAATCACATTAATATGGATATTCCATCCATTTTTTATAATTTTTTCATAAATCAATCTATCTTTTTTAGTATTTACTCTTTTGGCATTCCATTGATTTAAATTGATTTTCTTTTTCACTTAAATCATTTATTTAATACACTTTAATCTACCCCAAACCTCATCCTCATGTTTATTAATAATCCATAATTTTTTCATAATAAGTTTTTCAAAAATTCAATTATATTCCAATATACTCCTTACCAAACCAGCAAAATCAGGCAAAATCCAAATTCACATTCCTGGAATTTTTAAGGCCTTACACAACCACATTCAAAGCTAGTCTTTGAAGCTTGTTTAATGCTAGACATATCCTTCAACTGTAATAAAGCCTTGGAAGCTTGGATCTTGCATATGAAACATTTCAAGCATTGTTCCAGACATTGATCTTATGTCTACAATTGCTATTCTTCAAATATGTTGAACTTCTTGATGTTTCTCCTCATGATCTCAGACATGTCCCATTATGTCTGAAATTTTCTTTTGTGTTCAGGGTCATTAGGCCTTTAAGCATTTATATTTTCTTCCTATATTCGGTGGATCTTATCTCTGATATGATCTTGATTTTCTTGTCCACCTTACTGATTTTATTTTCTTGATATATTTTATATATGTATTACTACACACTTGAAAATAACAGTCAGTACCTTAACCATTCACTCATAGAATTCTGCTCATCATTAAAACTAAACTAGTTAATGATATTCATCATCAAAATCAATCTAAGGAAGGATATTTGGATCAAAAAGTTAGTGGAACCCAAGTCACTAAGGAGAGTGCTTAGAAGAGTGGAGTAAAGAAGTTAACTTGAACTGCAAAAAAAATCTTTGTCTACTATCCACTTATTTGAGTTCTTGCATTATTTATTTTATTGAACTACAAAGAGGGTCTTGTTCCTTAAAAGGGGTTTAAACCAATTTTTTTATGAACCCAATTTACCCCTTCCCTTTCTGGTTGTGCCAAGCCTATGGAATCTAACATGCATTAGTCAAAAATTACATCATATAAGGATGGTGTAGGGTGTGGCATAGCTATAACATTAGTTGTAACATGGTAAACTCCGCCTATTTATGTGTGTGATGGTTGTTGTGAAGAAGAGAGAAGAGAGAGGGAAAGACACTGTTGAAGCTTGGGCATTGAGGAGGAAGAAACTCCATTTTATTTTCTTCATGGGTCATCACAACATGTAGGTAGGGATATGCTTATTAGTTTTGTCCTCCTTTTGACCCAATGCGTGGGTGACAAGGACTAGCCAAACCAAACTAGATATGGTCTAGGATTAATATTTATATTTATGTTGAGTAGATTATTTATATTAAGAGAGATTATTATGTTAATAGTGTAGATTCCCATATGATGGCTTTATGTAAGGCCTTGGAAATTTTAAAAGTGTGAATTTTTACTATTGTAAAGTTTTGATAAATTTTCCAGTGTGGCATATTGTAAAATTAAATTTTTGAGGAATTTTCTTATTAAAAAATTATAAAAAGGGATAAAATATCCATATTAATGTGAGCATGATGAGGAAATATGTTAATTAATAATTAATAGGTGAATAAAAATTAAAAAATACATGTGGAAAGCCGAAAAACTGAGTTGCCGGTAATTTCTGGAAAATTTAAATTTAATCAAATTTAATTGAAAAATAAATTATGAAATTATGAAAATAATAGATGGAAGATTGATTTGGGCATATGATATATCAAATGGATGACTCACATGTATAAAGAATGATAATTTGATGGCATTTTGAAAATTCAAGAGAGTGAATGTGCATGGAAGTGGGTGTAGCATAGACTACCAAAATAAAAAATAATATAAAAATTATATTTTTGCGATGCCCATCCCATTTGCATCATTCTCATCTCCCAGCCCATGCTAGCCAACATAAACCCTCTTTCCCCATCATCCCAATTTTTCATTTTAGGCAATTTTGCTTCAAGTGATCCATAGCAAATGTTGATTCAAGTAATTAATGGGCTATAGGATGTATTTTCTCTTGAGATCAAGAAGTAGTAGTCACCCAAACATGGTAAAATATTGCTGATCATTGGGTCCCACTAAAGGAATTCAAAGATTAAGGTAAGTGCTTAATCTAATTTAAATGGTGATAATGTTTATGAAAGAATATTATGCAAAAGTTGATTTATCTTCAATGAATTTTAAACCCTAATTCAAGGGGGTTTGCTGAAAATTTTAATAGGGAATAAGGTTTCATTAAAGGGTGGAAATTAGAGTATAAGGGCTATGCAAATTGCTCAATTAATTAAGGAAAGTAGGTAGTTGTTTTAAGTTATTTTAAGTTCAATTTGATTTCTTTGAATGATTACAATTTGGTCACTTGTAATTTGAATTTTTTGTATATGAGTTACATGATTTTAAACATACATTATCTACCCCATGCAACTATAATTAATGTATTATATTAGCATAAATTAAATTGCATTAAAAATAATGGAATTTGGATGAACAGTGTACTAACAGAACCCCTTACCAAGTATCCCTCTTGAGGTTGATTAAAACCCAATTTAATGATGTTATTTTACAAAAATAAAAATATAGGGTTAAAATAAATATACTTGAATATTATCAAATTTCATGAACAAATTCTACTATTTGACCCCTCAAAAAACTATGAACATTAAATACCCTAAAAATGAGATACTGATAGTGTCCCACCCTTTTGAAAATTTACTTTATTTTTAATCTTCTCATTTTAAATTAATTTAAATTGAAAGTTTTACACAAATTATATTATATTATGTGTAATTGACATAAAAACTTTTAGGTGCAAAAGAGATGTATAATTGTTTCTAAAATGTTTTCTTTATATTTTTATATTTTAATTTTAAATTGATCAATTTACATTATTTTGACCTGAAATTTGGATTAATTTTTTTCATATTATTGGGAATCTACAAACATATTTTCAAGTCAATTGGATATTTATAAACTAGTGAATAATAATTTTATTTTAGAAATTATGTACATGTATTCTACGCCCCTAGGAGTGCCAGTAAATTTCAATTTTGGCGCCTGATTGGTGCAAGGTGCAGTACGGATCATATATATATTTTATAATATTTATGGGTCCAACCTATGTCTGCCATGTGGCGAGGAGTGGCCTGGTTGGCTAGTGGGCAGTTGTGTGGGCGGCCGATGCGGCCGAGCGTTGCTATTAGCCTAGATGGCTAGATTGCTATGATGGCTTGAGTAGCTTGTGTAGGCATGTTTATGGAGAATTGGTACTTTTGTGAGGTGATGAGGGCGGTGTGCTACTGTATACAGAAATATGGCTAGGCGGGCCTAGCAGGCTTCTAGCCGAGAGTGCCAAGATGACCCTGATGCGCTGAAGAGTGAAAGGGTAGTGTTTTGGTTTATGTGCCTCTCGAGGAGGAGTGTGTGGATGATGGTGGAGCATTATACTAGTATAAGGGGTAATCGTGGATTGAAAGATAAAAAAGGGCAGTATGACATATCGGTATTCGAGCCGGTATTAACCAATCAACTATGTATACGATATCATTATGAGAATGTGTATAAAATAATTAATGAGATGTTAACATTAAAATCTTAATGAACCTGGCCACTAATTAACTATGACATCTTGCATATGGCATGACATGTTTTGCCTGTTTGCATCATTATTTACTACTTATTTGTCGTTGTTTATTACATTATTTATAGTCATGTTTTTCCGCTTACCTGCTTACTGTGTTTTGTCCAGACTCACCCTTTTATTTAAATTTTTAGCTGACAGGTTAGAAGACGGAGCCAAACAGGGTGTTGGGTTTTGTGATGGGGCTAAGCCGTGACACCAAATAGAGGCTTTACTCCTTTTGTGATATATGATGATGTATATTATTGGATAGATTTTGGATGTATATTAGACATGTATCATTACTTAGTTTTACAGCATGTATATGATTTGTGGGTGTATATGATTTGACAGCCAGGGTACAGTGTACCCCGATCTTGGTTTGTGGGTGTTATGGTGATATGTGTTTTGGAGTTAACAGTTATATAAGTTGTATAGAAAATGTTAGGGCCTGGAGGTGGCCATATTATATTTGCATATTTGATGGTATTTGTTATATAATTATTATGGTTTAGCATGTTGTATATAGGATAACAGTAGTAAATCAGGGGAGACCCTGCCGAAATTTCCTCTAAATTTACTACTAGTAATGCTCTTGGGAGGAGGGGCATTACACTTTACCAAAGAGGGGAAGGGTGAATTAGGTATATAAAAAATTTATTGATTAACCTCTGATGGATAATTTTTCTCTTTTTGTACTTATGTGTGGTGTGATGCAAAGTGAATGATAAAATAGTAAAGTGCTATGAAAATAAAACAACCAAGCAAACACACACACAAACAACACTATTTTTATAGTGGTTCAGGAACCCTGTCCCTACATCCACTCTTCCAAGAGCACACACTCATTGTGCCTTGGGTTCCACTATATCCCATATAATGAAAATACAAAGTGCTCCTAGCACTCTTCTAGATTCCAGCTCTAGGGGGTGTAATCAATATTCCCATCACTCTTCTAAATTCTAGGTCCAAAGGGCATAAGCATAATGCTCCCAACACTCTTCTAGTTTTCATGAGCTCACCAGGAAACTTACTAGTTTTGAAGATCACCAACAAACTTGATGGTTTTCTAGATCTCACTAACAACTCTCTGGTTTTTAGATTAACCAGAAAACTTTAACACTTTTATATAGCATTTCACTCAAGCATAGGGGAAGATATGATCTCTTCTACAACTCTAATAACACATAATGATCTTCCCAAAATATAAACTAATGGCCATATAGATATGAAGGTTTAGGATCAAGGATAGATAACTGAAGGTTTAAGCTCTTAGCCATGGGTGGAAGGATTTGCATAATATTAAGCCCATTTGAAAAGTCTTCCTTCCCCACCTTTGAATCATTCCACCTTTTCTCCTTGAATAACTTCGTCATAGTTTTGATCATTGGAGAAGATCAATTCCATTGGATGCATAATATGAGAGCAACATTGAATAAATAAAACCATTGAGATTTCTGCCATTGAAGTCTATGCTTTCTGATTTGTCTCAAGCTGTTGCATCACCATTCAGAGAGGAGGATAAGCTGTGTTAAAAGGTGTTCCTCGTTTGACTTGTCACAGCTTAGAAAACCTGTAGCACCAGTTGTTGCCGAAAATGGTGACTGATATAAGTCTGCACAATGACAATATGAGTGCAGATATCATTTGAATGCTAGTCACATAAATTGATTTTCCTCTAACAAGTCACAACCTCCCTCTATCTGCATTTGTCTGCCATAAGTTGTAGATGAATTCTTCCATAGGTTTGTCTGTCAGTTGAACTTCCACAAAAGTGATTTGTCTATTGTAAATAGCAGATGAACTTTGAATGTCGCAGATAAAGTCAAATTGACTGATAAACAAACTCTACTTTATTGCCTGAATTCCTCTAGGATATTTGTCTATTAATCAATCTTTCATGCATGTGCTTTGTCTGTTGTAAATAATAGATGAAATTTGGTTGACGTAGATGAAGTCTAGCTAGTTGATTGATAGACTTTCCTTTATCTATACGAACAGACAAAGTGTGATGTTTTTCATTTGTTCCTCATTATCTGTTGGAGGTAACAGACGAAGCTTGCTTTGTCTTGCTTGAATAGACGAAGTGTAATGTTCTTCTATTGTTCCTTATTGTCTATTTGAGGTAGCAGACAAAGTATAGTATTCGTCTAATGTAAGCTCTAGATGAACTTTTCTATGCTTTGTCTTGGACGAAGTACTTTGCATGCTATATGTGGGTTTGTCTTATGCAATTTATAGTTGAACATGCTTTTGTCCAAGTAGCTCTTTATCTATTCAGCTTTATCTATGATCATAGTGCAACTTCTACTTCATCTTCTGCTTTGGCTGATACTTTATCTGTAGTAAATAACAAATGAATTTTGATCCTTAGATGAAGTAAAGTTCTTCAACTGTTTTGTACTTTTTAAGTAATAAAAGGGGCTTGTTCTTACAACTTCTTGCTTTCTTCAATTTTCATTTCTCTTTCTTGGCTCAGCTAAAGTTGCACTCCCTTATCTGTTCATATTGCCTTTTTGTCCTCAGATTAATGCATTCTTCTAACTTTGTTGATTAAATAAAGTTTTCTTCTCTTTGCGTGTAACTACCTGGGTGCCAATTTCTTCTTACTTTATCTAAAGTATTTCATTGAGCTTCTTCTTCTTTCTTTATCTCAGACAAACTTTGTTAAGTCGATGTAGATAGTTCAACATTCTTGAATAACTTTATGCATCTTTGATCATGGCTCTGTGTAAGACCCTGAAAATTTAAGATACATAAATTTTCATTTTTATTAATTTTTGCCATTTCGGCATGGATTATATTGGAGTATAAATTACTTTTTGCAAAATTTATCATGAAAAATTTATGGAATTGAGTAAATTAGTAATATAAACATGAGGATGTGGTAAGGAATGTATCAAAGTGTGTTAAATAAGTGATTTAATTGAAAAGAAAATGGGTAGAATGGCAAATGTGTATATATTGATAAATATTAAATTTTATTAAAAAATTATAAAAATGGATGAAATATCCATAATAATATGAGAATGAGGAGGACACACATTAATCAATGGTTAATAAGTGGAGAAAAAAATGTAGGTAGAAAGGTGAAATACTGAGCATACTGGTAAATTTTAGTAAATTTCAATTTAATTCAATTTTAAGTAGTAAAAATAAATTAAATCATGGGAAATGGCATGTTTAATAAGTGGAAAATTAATGTGGGCATATGACTTACAAAGTGGGCAGCCTGAATATGTCAAAAGACGAGATTAAAAGAGGTTTCAAAAATCTCAAGAGAGGTGCACGTGTATGACATGATATAGGGCAGCAAACTACCCATCTATTTATGCAAATAAGAGATAGCAATAACCCTTGTCCCATCTCATTTTTGGGTATGAACCATTGCTGCCCAAAACTTTAGCCATTTTCACCTCTCACAATTCGCCAAATTAACCTATTTTGCTTAGGAGAAATTCATGGGAATCAAAGTTAGGGTGATTTGCAGCTAAAGGCATTGATTTTCTCTTGAATTCGAAGACTGACAGCTATCAAAAATTGAAGATTTACTGTTGATTAGTGGGACCCACCAAGGGAAACTCAATTTAAAGGTATGGACTTAATCAAAACAGATTGCTCATGGTGTTTATGGGCTTGATTTATGAACATATTGCTGAAATTTTTGCTATGGAATAACCCTAGATTAATTAGGCATTGCTGGAATTTCCAATGATGACTTGCAACTGTAATTAGTAATAATCATGTGAAATTATTGATTAATCAAGTTAGGACATGGATTAACTATAATGGGAATGGAATTTAACTGTTGGAAAATTTTTTAGATGGAAGAAAAACTTACTGTCCAGAAATTATAAGGGCTGATTTTGATGAAATTTAGCTAAGTAATTAAGCCAAATTGCTGGGGATAAATCATGGCTTAATTAATGTTCTAATATGGTAATTGGCAGGCCCAAACAGATTTCATATTGAAGAAAATTAAAATAGACAACAAGGTATTGAATGTAGGACATTAAATTGGGTTGATGAGCTTATGCCATAATTTACTGCAATGTGTATTATGTATAGGCTGAGTTTTACATGATGATTAAAGATTGATTAAGGGGTATGTCCTAACATTAATTACAGGGAGAAAGCATTGGAATCAAGTTGTTTATTGTATTGAAACAAAATATGTGTATTGCATTAAAATGACTTATTAAGTACCTATCTTGAGCTTGATTAAAACCCTATAAAATAGTTTGATTTTGTGAATCTAAAAAGATGGGGTCATTTTATATATGATGAATGAGAAATATGATAATTTTCTTAGAAAATTCAAACATTAATAGGTCCAAAAAAATAGGAAAATAAATACCCAAAAATTTGCTAGTTGACCATTTTACCAATTTTTGTTGATTTTAGTATTTTATTTTTTGTTCCATAAAATTAATTCTTTTTAACCTAAAATTTTTTAAAAAAATTCTATTATGTTATTTTTAACCTATGGAAAAAGTTTTATATGAAAATGAATAAAAGAAGTTTGTGTATAATTTTTATTTTATATTTTTGTATTTTATTTTTAATTTACTTAATTTAAATTATTTATATATGATATTTTGGTTGTACAATTAATTTACTATATGGAACTTACATAACAATTTTCATATCAAAATTAGATGAATAAATTAGGAAAAAAATAATTTTATTTTAGGATTTTTGTATATATGTTTTAACCCTGGGAGTATCGGTATTTTTTATTTTTGGTACCTGGTTGGCACGGAGCCCTATGTGGCTCATATATTCATCTTATGATGATCATGGGGCCAACATGTATCCTCCATGTGGCTAGGAATGGCCTGGATAGCCTGTGTTCTTTGATTTGATATGAGTAACTGACGTAAGCGCGTTTAGTGGTGAACTGGTACTCTTATGAGATGACAAGGGCAGAGTGTCACTATATACAATATTGTGGAAAGCATTTTTCAATGGTCAAAATATTAGGGAAGCAATGGCTAGTTTGGAATGGAACTTTTAAATAGGAATTCCAAAGAAAGAAAGAAAGACTTTTGAGAAGATTAAACACGAAACAAACATAAGAACTTAAAGTCCAAAAAGGTGCATCCTCTCCAACAAGCTACAATGATCAAAGAGCTTCAAAGATTTATCACTCAATCACCAAGGGAGATCTGAAAGCACTGTGAGCTTAATGTTTTATCTTTATTACTTGATCTTAAACTGTATGTACATTCATGCCTAGTTAGAGGCATTTTATTGTACATGTATACCTACAAATGTTGAGTTGCTGGTTAGCTCTTGAGAAACCAGTTTGTATGAGTTGTTGGTGAACTTAGTAAAAACCAACTTTTGTATAGTTTCTGGTGAGCTCGTAAAACCAGTGTTGAGTTCTTGGTTAGCTCGTAAAACCGAGGGAGGTTGTGATTTCATAACCTATAGTGGAACCCAAGGTTGGGGAAACCTTAGAGAGTGGAGTAGGTGCCAAGAGAAGGCCCGAACCACTATAATCCTTATGTCTTTATTGTTGTGTGATTGTGTACTTCTACTGCATTTATTTTCTGCACTTGCATAATTAGTTTGTTTTCCCCACACCTCTGGAATCCTGATTTGCCATACATCAAGCAGTAGAATGGGACCAAAACCTAATGGTACTCTATTATTCCACGATAGTTTGGTTGTGCCTCGTGTAGACAATATTCGAGGGTTAAATCTTAGAAGAGGCACATCAGTCGAGGTTTTCCATACATCCAGGTAGTACTAAGTTGTATAGAGAATTCAAATGGAGCTTTTGGTGGAATAACATGAAGAGAGAAATTGCTCAATTTGTGACTCAATGTTTAGTGTGTCATCAAGTTAAGGTTGATCACTACAGGTTCGTAGGTTTATTGAATACTCTAGAGGTTCCCAAATGGAAGTGGGATCGTATTACCATGGATTTTGTGACTGCTTACATCGTACTCGAACAAAATGTGATGCAATCTGGGTAATTATGGATCGACATACTAGGTCAGCTAATTTTCTGCCATACCGGATGACCTCCAATTTAGATCAGATGGATGAATTATACATATGGGAAATTTTTATATTGCATGATGTACCTATCTCAATTGTATCAAATAGGTTTATTTCAGAATTCTGGAAGAGTATGTAGAAGGTGATGGGGATAGAGTTGCACTTTAAGTTCAACTTAGCACCCATAGAATGATGATCAATATGAGAGGACATTTTAGATCCTAGAAGACGTGTTGCCTACTTGTGTCTAAGATTTTAAAGGATCTTGGGATCATCATCTATCAATGGCATAATTTTTTTATAATAATAGTTATCAAGCAAGCATTCATATGACTCCTTTTGAAGCCTTATATGGCAAGAGATGCTACACACCTCTATATTGGAATGAGGTTGGAGAGAAAAAGTCATTAACACCAAAATTAGTCTAGCTGGCTTCAGATTCACTAAAAGTAATTAGACAACATCTTACAACTGCACAGGATAAACAAAAGAATGGGAGGCATCAAGGTCTTTAGTTTGCAATTGAAGAGTAAGTATTTTGAAGGTCTCGCCTACCCATGGAGTTACGAGATTTATGGTAAAGGGAAAACTAATTCCTCATTTTATTGGGCCATTTGAGATCTTAGAGTCTATTGGTGGAGTTGCATACCAGTTAGCTTTACCACCATCATTATCTAGAGTTCACAAGGTATTCCATATCTCAGAGTTGAGGAAGTATGTAGCAAATCCTTCTAATGTGTTATTAGGAGTACAGTTCCAATTTGAGGAGGACCTAACATACTAGGAACTGTTGATCCAAATACTTGATCTCTATGATCGACAATTGAGAGGAAGGACAATAAGGTATGTCTTGGCTCAGTGGAGCAGCCATAGTGAAAAGAAGACAAATGGGAGCTCGATGAAGACATGCAACAACTTTACCATGATTTATCTTTTCCCTTAGTGGTATAGTAAGTTTCAGGAATAAAACATTTATAAGGTGGGAAGGATGTAATAGCCTATGGAAAAGATCTCATAAATCTCAATAGTTTTGGTGTGTATTAGTCAAAAATTGTTGCATATTAAGACAATGTAGGGTTCGGTGTAATTATAACGTGGTAAACTCTAGCTATATATGTGTGTGATGGTTGTAGTGAAGAATAGAGAGGAGAGAGGAAAAGACATTGTTGAAGCTTGGGCATTGAGGAGGAAGACTCTCCATTTTATTTCCTTCATGGGTCATCACTACATGTAAGTAGGGAGATGCTTATACATATGACTTACTTTTTTAGCATGTTATCAATTTGGATCAATGATTAATACATGTCTAGTGCATGTAAATCCAAGTCATAAATCCCTTAGTTTAATTCATATTCATTTCTAATTCAATTTTGTGAAATGGAAACATTAATTTTTGTGATGATATGTAATGCTTGTGGTTGATCATAACCATTAAATAATTTCATTGTCTATGTAATTGTGTTGTATGAGAATTTTGAAAAAAATTGATGAGAAATCATTATTTATTTGATGATATTTTTCTAGCCATTGAAAAAGAATTTTCATTGGATTTTCATATATATTTGGAGGAATTAAATAATACATATACATCCTCTATTGGTGTAGAATTTATCCTATGGCTCAGATTTATGAAATACATGTTGGGTCACCTACAATGGCTTAACCCAAGAGGGGAGGGGTCAATTGAGCTTATAAAAATTTATTGCTTAACCCCTATTAAATCAATTTTCCTCTTTTCATGCTTGTGTGCAATGCAATTATGACATAAATAATGAAGCAATAAAGTTCAAGGAAAGTAAAACAATTAGAAATAGCATAAACACAAACAACATAATTTTTTATAATGGTTCGGGCAACCTCCCTACTCCACTCTTTCAATAGCACACTCTCCTTGTGCCTTGGGTTCCATTATATCTCATATAATGGAATATAATTTGATTTTCTCAAGCTTCCTAAAAACTCATTGGTTTCAAAGATCACCAAGAAACTTGATGGTTTTCCCAAGCTCACCACCAACTCACCCATTTCTAAGCTCACTAACAAACTTTTACTCTGATTTTTCTAAGCTCACCAAAAACTCATATAATAAGATTTTCCTGAGCTCATCACAAACTCATTAGTTTTAAAGATCACCAGTAAACTTGATAGTTTTCTAGAGCTAACCACCAACTTTCTGGTTTTCAAGTTAACCAACCAACTTATAGACTTTTACATAGTATTTCATTTAAGTGCTAGGGATGACTTGATCTTTGAGTTGCTCCTTATAATGTAGAAGATCTTCCCAATTCTAAGAAAGATGAACTTTATGATTTTGAAATTTGAAGCTTTTGAATGGATATTTGAAGTTTTAAGATCTTGGCTATGGGTGGAAGGATTTCTAGAAGATTTGGGCTCTTTGAAAAGTGTTCCTTTACCCCCAACAAATCATCCAACTCATCACCTTAAGTAGCACTTCAAAAACTTGTCCATTGGAGAAGGATATGTGAATAACAATGAATGTAGAAGACTGTTTGAAGTTTTCTCCCATTGAAGTCTGTTGTCTTCTAATTGTTGGAAAGTCTGTAACCTCATTCTTGACAGTGAGAAGGAATTAGCTATTGAGAAAATGTTCTTCTTATGTTTTGACTAGTCACAACTTGAAACCTTGCAGTGTTGTTTATTGCCAGAAATGGTGACTGAATGATTCTGCTCACCAAAAGCAAGAACACAAATATAGTTTTGATGTTTTGGATTAATTGCTAGTCACATAACGATTAACATCGGACAAGGACACAACTTTCAATTGTATGCACTCGTCTGGGGTTAATCTTGAACAAATTCTCTCTTTGATTGATGCTCATCTGATAAATTTTTTTCTCCTTGGCATTTTTCCAAAGTTAATATTGGATAAGCTATTTGAACCATCACTTTGTCCTAAGTTAGTTTTGAACAAACTTTGTTTATTTAGCTTTTCTTGATTGGACAAAGTTTCTTTGTTCTGATTTGTTTGACGTTTGCCTTTGTATTCTACATTTGTCCGAGGTGTCTATCTTGAGACTTTAAATGAAGTTCTTTTTCTTTACTTGCATTTGTTTGAGCTTCTAGTGATTTAAACAAAGTTCATATTTACTTCTCAGCTTATTTCAGTCAAACAAAGTTTTCTTGGTTTATATGACAATTAGACAAAGCTTCTTTTACATTTGTCTGAGTTCGAGAGGATGCTTTTTCTAGTTAGTCTCGGATGAATTTTGGCTTGGTCATTCTAGATTGTCTGAGGTCATATTTTTGGATAGAGTTTTTGCTTTTTAGCTTTGTCTAGAGCTGGATTCTTCTTTGCTTTGCTTTACACTTTTCCAAATAAGTTTCTCTGAGTTGAATTCGATACAGAGCAAACACATTGAATCTTTAAAGTATGTTTCAACAGCTCTGTCTTCTTCTTTCATTTCTCCCGAAATGCAATGTTCTTTATTATAGTGACTTGAAACTTTCCAAAATATGGTAGACGGTTAGCTATGATCTTGCACTTGGAGATTTCAGCACTTGCCACTTTGTTAGCTTTGAAAATATATGTATCTACAAGAGTTTTTCATAAGTAGTAGACTCATGGATAAATGCTTTAAACCATATTCTCATTTTGAGCATATCTTTCTTCTACAAACAAGATGATGGAATTTGAAGCATAGTTTTGAGCAGACTTATATCATATGATGATCACAGTTAAAGTGCAATATGGATCATAACATTTAATGTAAATAACTTGTATATGCTTGCAAAAATGATGGTCTACGCAAGAATTCATTTCAAGGATAATAGTTCACAATTTAGATTAGCATAAACCTTAAGACGAACTTAGTTGTCATCAAGGAACATTCCAATAACTTTCCCAAATAAGTTTTGTTATCCAAAATCATACTTAGCTATCCTAACAATAATATGCATACATTATATCATAAAGAAAATGAAAGTAAAAATTAAAAAGTGAAAAGGACGCTGGATGCATGGATGCATAGCATCAAGCGTCCCATTTAATTGGAGCATGAGAAATTAATTTATATGATGTTGTACATGTTTTTTACAAAATTTGGACCATTAGATATTTTCATCATGATGGTATTTACCTAGGGTATCAATCTCTAGGTTAAATCATTTCATTTGGATAGTGAAATGTGGTGGTTTTAGAGTATAAAAATTTCATAAATTATAGCATTTTTGAACCATGGATTTGCAAATGGTTCATATGGAATGATTGTTGTATTTTTAGTGACCTTTGGGTGAAATCTCAAGAGTTTTAAAAATTTAGAAATACAAGAAAAATATAATTTTCCATTGCTTGCATTCTGGGTACAAAACATCGGAAATTTTTATACTAAACCCTCCCTCTCGGATCCTCCCTCAATAGCTAGAAAATAGAATGGAGGCCAACTATAACAACCCGCTCCCCAAGAGATACTATTTTATATTTCAGAGAAGAATTCTATTAAAATCCAACAAAGTCTCCCCTAAAATATAAGGATCCACACCTGTGCAACTATTTATCATAAAATACCATATCTTCAAATATTTATACATTATTCCCATAAGCAATGAAATACATCCATAAATAATAAAACATACCCATAGCTGCCCAAAATCGTAAGTCGCATCGTGATGGCAAAGGCATAATTGGACCTGCACGTGAATTTGTCCACATACAAC
>JAYJMB010088150.1:0-19966 GCA_036873735.1 Pouteria campechiana
TTTACTAAACCTAAAACAATCCTAAATCAACAAGATGAGATGGAAACTAAGTAAATGTAAATCAACTTACAAATTTTGGAAAATAATAGAAATAATGATTAATGTAAGAGAAACTTCACAAGATGCAAGAATCTAAGGATCCGATTTCACCACTCTAGACTATTGAGTTTAGGTGTATAGTTTTGATAATAATAAAACTTGGTTAATGACTTCAATTAAGCTAATGACATGTTGCTAAGATTTATGAATTCATAAGAGACATTCAGATTGTAGAAGAAGAAGTTCCAAATGAAGCTTTCAGAAGTTCACAAGCAACTTTAGAAGTGCGATAAAACCTTTAGAGTGAACTCACAGAATATGTGGAGATTCCAAAAGTTGCAAGATATGAGTCTAAAAGTTTACAGAAGAAGAATAATTTTTAGACAATGTTTAGAGTGAAGTCACAATAATATTCTTCCAAGCAATCCACAACCTTTCTGGATTGTAAAAATAGACAATCCATTGAAGGAGAACAAAATGCTTGAAGGTTCTAAGTGCTAAACAAGAATCAAACATCAAGAACCCATTCAAATTTCCAAGTGCATGACTGTAGTTATTTGTTCTAACCATTTGCCACATTTCAAAAATTTTGAGTTACAAAGATTTCATAATATGTTCAAAGATGTCAATCTAAATACTCTATTCAAAATCTCATACGATCTGAAGAAACAATGAAAAGGTTGCAGATGGAAGAAGATTTCAAAGAGCAAAACACATGTCTAAAAATGAAGAAGCCCAAATTCATCTAGAATCAACTATGGACAAAGTAGGATTCAAAGAGACTCTATCCAGTTGAAAAGAGACTTTGTCTAATATTAACTTTAGACAAATGTAATAAAGCACTGGTCAAGCTGGAGTAGTTGAGTTTGTTAAGATTTATTATCTTCTTTCCAAAATCGTGAATCAAGTTAGGGTTGCAGCATCTCTTCGTTCGTCATTTGCCTAAACCAACTATTCACCTTCTTCTATGTCAAGGTTGGCACTACAAAATGACTCTAAGTATATGGGAATTAATTAGAAGATGGCATTTTCAAATGGGAGATTATCATAATGGTCTTCTACATTTATTCCTGCTCATCTACTTTCATCTCTGCATTCAATGAAGATCATCTTCCTCCAACGGTCAAGTTTTCAAGAGAGCTATTAAAGGAGAAGAGGTGAGACAATTCAATGTGGTGAAGGAATAGTTTTCAAATGAGCTAAACCTTATGCAAATCTTTCCACTCATGGCCCCGAGCTTAACCTTTAGTTATCTTTAATGAGTTTTAACCTTCAGATCATTATGGCCATTATCTCTACATTCTGGGAAGATCTTTCTGTATTAAATAGAGCTACTAAAGGATCACATCTTCCCCTGTGCTTCATTTTAACACTTTGTAAAAGCATATTAGTTTTCTGGTTAATCTAAAAAATAGAGATTTATTGATGATCTCTAAAAAACCATGATCTTAGAAACCAATGAGTTTCTTGGTGAGCTCATAAAAACCAGAAGAGTGCTGGGAGCATTATGTTTATGCCCCGTGGAGCTAGAATCCAGAAGAGTGTTAGGAACACTTGTTTATGCCCCCTAGAGCTGGAATCTAGAAGAGTATTGGTAGTACTATTGTATTTCCATTATATGGGATATATTGGAACTCAAGGTACAATGAGTGTGTACTATTGGAAGAGCGAATGTAGGGACGGGGTTTTTGGACCACTATAAAAATTATGTTATTTGTGTGTAATTATTTATTTGTTTTCTTGCACCTTAATGTTCTATTACTTAGTTTACATTATGCAGCACACTAGTACGTAAAGAGGGAAAGTAATGTTGCAGGGGTTAAGTGATTAATTTTTATAAACCCAATTCACCCCTCTGTCTTAGATTAAGCCACCCTTTGGGAACCAACATACCATTCCATTAATACATGCACCCTCTCATAAGTGGGATATTCTCTATTCCCAATAGCTTATGTAATAACAACAAAAGATTGAGATATAACTAGTCTCAACAATCTACACATCATCTACACCTTATATTCGTTTATTACAAAACCAAGATTTATGGGATGTCCACAATCCCCATTTATAAATCTATGCTCGGAAATAAATGAATACAAACAATTAGATAATCACTATTCCCTCTCAATAATATATACAAAAGAAAGCCTACTTAGCTTGAGTGAATCACCATACGCTCCTCCAACTCCATGCCTTTTCATCCTTCTCAGATCATCCTGTATAGGCAACAATCTCACTCATTTATAAGACAACTTGATGAATTCATATCAAGCCAACAGATTGCTCATTTTACATATCATCAATTAAACAAGCTTATCATACCATCATTCATTGTTAAACCTGTCTATCTCTTAAGTGTGCCACACCACACTTTAACATTAGTAATTATTCCTCTAGGCATGCAATTCCATAGACAAATGATTTAATGTCTCATAGGTATTCATAACTTGTAAATTGTTTTATAACATGAGATTAGGGTTTTTATTCCCAATTACACATCATGATTCCATAACATTTCAACATAACCACTCTAACATCTTGTATCACAACAGAGCCATGTAGGCCATTCATATCCGCACTGTATCAATATATAATCAAAAGGCAACATATTCAACCAGGGTTTTTAAGGAATCCTATTTCCAACCATATGTAACATCATACAACATAACTATCATGCAACTAACTTCAATAACATTATAATTAGACATTTCATACAATCAATTTGTGGCTCACATAGCCCATATACAAAATCCCTTCTTAAATCCAATTAGGTCATGGCTTAAAACATGTTTAGCAGGTCCAAATCATCCCAAGCAAGCCTCAAAACATTATAATCAATCTATTAAACATTTTTCCCATGATAATTTCACATAATTCATAAAATTCCCAAATTTCACTATTCCCAAAACCTTAGCTTAGGGTAAAACATCAATTTTCTTGCCTAATTAAGTTTTGATTGAACATGAATTAATCATTTAACCCATGGTTTCAACACCCAAATCTTTCATTTTCCCTTAAATTCCTTGATTCCCAAAACCCTAGTTACATAAAAACTCAAATTCAGATGGGGAAAAGTGATTTACCATGATATTCCGGTGTGGCTTTCTCCCGTGGACAAGAATCCAAGTCCAAAACTTGAAGTAGCATGCTCCATTTGCAAGAAATTCAATTTGCTCCCTCATCTACTATCAAAATGACCAAAACTTGGATCTAAAATCATGATCTAAGTGTTAAGTCTAACCCCTTTACTAAGCTTGATTTTGATGATGAATGAGATTAAATAACTTAATTTTAATGATGAAAAAATAAATGAGTGAAGAATCAAGGCACTAACAAATCTCTTTCTAAGTGTTACAATATAAATATCATAAATAGATTAAGGAAAGTAATAAAGCAATGGTCAAATAAAAAGATGTTCAAAAGCCACTAAAAAGCATTTCATAACTTGCTTAGAAGCTAATTATAAAAGATCAAAAGTTAAGAAGAAAACAAATTTACTATAACTGGATTAGAACTTCTTCAGAATCAAAATGAAGCAACATCGAACATCAGAAGAAACACCGAAGACAAGTCAGTTATATAGAAGCATGACAGAAGAAACTTAACGCTACACAGAAGTCAAATAGAACACGGATACAATGCATAGAAGTAATGTAGAAGTATCTTCAGGCTACACAAAAGCAATGAGGAACAATGTTACCTACTCAGAAACAAAGCTGAAGTGTTGTCATGCCATACAAAAGTAACCCAGAAGGCAAGTCAAGTAATCAGAAACATGTCAGAAGAATTCATGAAGTGACAAAAAATTATGTAGAAGCAAAACAGCATTACACAAAAGTAATGTAGAACATGTCATGATGCACAAAATCAGTGCAGAAACTGAGAATCAATGTGCTGAATCAAGTTAGAAGCACTCTCAAAAATATGTTCAAGTAAAGAATAAATCATGACAACATATAGAAGCAAAGCCTAAGCTTCACAGGCAACTCAAAAGCTACTCAAAAACAACTCAGAAGGAATTTAGCCTACACAGAAGTAATGCAGAATGCTGACAATACACAAAGGCATTTTCAGAAGGCATTTTCCAAAAGGCATGAGTCAAAGAAAAATATCAAGATCAAAGCTTATATTACAGAAGTAAATTAGAAGCTGCTTAGAGGTTCTTCAGAATTTTAGAATATATCCCTTGAAGATTAAGATAACAGATAAAAACTCTAAAAAGAATACTGCCAAAAATCTACTTACTACTGAAGTTCCACTGAAAACTTCAAAAATTCTATTAAGGCATAAACCAAAGCATAGAAGTTCTAAGCACACTACTCAGAATTTCTGAACTTCGACAGTGCATAGAAATCATCACCAAGCCTACCTAACTTGTTTGAAAATGATGCCAAAGGTTGCAATGGCTAAAAAATCAAATCTTCTATAAAGAGGATAAAGACAACAACTACAATAACTAAGAAAGATCACACTGAAAAATAGTTTGTTGATTAAGAGAAAAGCATTCACTAGTTTTCATCATTTAACTCCAGCTGCTAATTATTTACAAAGCATTCAGAATTCTCAACATTAGATCTACGTCAACTTCAAAAAGAGTTTGAATCTAATCTCATTATTTACTTTGTTCTTTCAGTTAAGCTTTAGCTTTCGTACATTTCAGCCTAAATAAGAGGCATTATTATTGTACATTCATTTTGAAAAACCAAGAGTTAGTTGGTAAGCTTGAAAACCAACATGTAAGAATTTCTAGTGAACTTGGAAAACCAATAAGTTGTTGGTGAGTTTATAAAACCAAAAGGTGTTATAATTGAACTTGAGTTCAGCAAAGGAGACTGACTCAGAGAAGTAGAGTAGGAACCTAGGAAGGGTAGAACCACTATAAAAATATTATGTTTGTGCTAAAAGTTATTCTCTTTCTTATTTTAAGCACATATATTCATTTATTGGTCAAACTGTTTAGAAGCTCAATTCACCCCCCCCCCCCCCCCTTCTTGAGCTATCATTTAGTTAGGGACCAATAAGTGGTATCAAAGCAGGCTTCATTAGTTAATTTTCAAATACTAATATATTAACTTATGAAGAGATTCAAATGACCAGTATATTCCATAACACATCTGCTGAAGGGCAATCCACTTCTAAACCCACATTTTTTAACGGAACTAACTATGGTTATTGGAAGATGAGAATGAAAAACTTCTTAACTACCACAATTTACTAGTTATGGCTCATAGTTAAGAATGGAAAGAATGTTATAAATATAGAAGATAAATACACACCAGAAGATATTCAAATAGTAGAATGTGATGCTAAAGCAAAGAATTGTCTCTACTACGTGCTATCTTTATCTAAATTTGAAAAGATTTTTGCATGTGATTCAGCTAAAGAAATCTTGGATAAGCTCCAGGTAGCACATGAAGGTACAAATTAGGTAAAAGAAACTAAGATAAATGTTCTAGTATAGGAATATGAAGACTTCTTCATGAAAGAATTAGAAGCCATCTCTGAAATATTTGGAAGGTTTTAGAATCACTAATGGACTGGAAAGCTTGGGAGAGAAATATGAAGACCCCAAATTAGTTAAGAAATCTTAAGATTTCTACCTAGATTCTGGATGCCTTAAGTAACTACTACACAGGAAGCAAATGAATTAAGTAAAATGAAAGTAGAAGAACCCATGAGATCACTTATGACCCAAGAAGTCTTAATGAAATAGAAGGTTCCAGATGAATTCAAAGGCAAAAAAATTGCTCTACAAGTTGAACCAAAAAATGAAGAATCCTCAAAAAAAGCCTCAGTAAGTGAAGATGATGAGGAAATGACAATGATTACTATAAGATTAAAAAATATGATCAAAAAGAAGAAATTTGGAAATAACTTCAAAAGTAGCAACAAGAGTAAGGAAAAGAAGAAGGAGATTCCAATATGTTACAACTACAACAAATCTTGACACATGAGATTTGACTATCCAAAACCAGACAAGAGACAAGGAGACAAAAAGAAAAGGTATAATTCTTATTTTGATAAAAAGAATACTTCTCATAATAAGAAATTTGAAAAGAAGAAGAAAGCAATGATTGTATGAGAAATGCTGGAAAATGTGATCAAGAAAGTTTGAGTGAAATAGAAGAAGAGAATGAAGCTCAAATCAGTTCACTCAAGTACAAAGAAAGAATCATGAGGAGCATCATACAAGAATAAGCTTCATGATCGTTCATGAAGATCAGGTAAATTCAAAAATTGAAACTTTTGATTTAGAAGAATTACTAGATGAATTATACTCAGATTTTAAAAATTTAAAAGCTAAACATAAAGAAACTAAAAGAGAATTAGAAAAGACAATCTATGAATGTTCTAAGATAAAACAAGAAAATGCTCAACTCAAAACTAACATTAACATAGAACTTGAGTAAATAAAAGCAAAAAATCATGCTCTTAGAAAAATAATAACTTCTACATTATTTAAACTAAAGACAAAGAAAAGTAGAGAAAATCAAAGAAAGAAACTAGCAATCTTGGAAGAAGATTAGAACCCAAACAAAACCAAATTTGAATACCAAAAATTGTTGCTGATATAATAAATACATCAATATCAACATATAATTATTTATAACTACCTGGACTCATTCCTAAGTGGGTGCCAAAAATTATAACTTGATTTTATTGTTACAAGTGTGCTTGACAGCCACAAGAAGTAGCAAATGGTATATTGATAGTGGTTGCTCATGACACATGACAGGAGAGAAGGAGCTATTCACAGAATTAAAAACTAAAAATGGAGGAACAGTTGCCTTTGAAGATAATGGAAAAGATAAAGTGGTTGGGAGTCATAAGATTAGTCAAGCTCTATCTATTACTATTTCAAATGTATTTCTAATAGAAGGATTAAAACACAATTTGTTAAGCATTAGTCAATTTTATGATAATGGATATAAGGTTGTGTTTGAATCTCATATATGTTTTATAATAGATAGTTCAAATTCAGTTGTATGCACTATGTAAAAGATGTGGAAATGTGTATTTAGTAGATTTAAATGGTATACAAGCAAAATGTCTTGTTACAAATAATGAAGAGTCCCTGCTGTGGCATAGAAGACCAGGACATGCCAACAAATTCATGATTGAAAAACTATATAAAAAAGATCTTATAGTTGGCTTACCCAAACTGAAATTTGACCAAAATGAATTATGTGACGCTTGCTTAAAAGGAAAGCAAGTTTGAGAATTATTCAAATCAAAGAAAGAAGTGCACACAAATAAACCACTTTAATTGCTACACATGGATCTTGTTGGATTAATAAGAACTAGAAGTCTTGGAGGAAAACATTATGCATCTGTAATTGTAGATGACTATTCTAGGTTCGCCTGGATAATGTTTCTTACTTCTGTAGATGAGACTTTTTCATTCTTTGAAATATTTACCAAATGAGTACAGAATGAACAAAATTCTCGTATAATAGCCATAAAAGTGATTATAGTGGAGAATTTAAAAATCAGAAACTTACTGCTTTTTGTGAAAGCAATAGAATTTTACACACCTTTTCTGCACCAAGAAAACCTCAACAAAATGGAGTAGCTGAAAGGAAAAATAGATCCTTTCAAGAGATGGGAGTGAATATGACTTACCTCAATACTTTTGGGCTAAAGCAATGAATACTTCATGCTACATTATTAACAAAATTTATACCAGGTCCGTACTCAACAAAACTCCATATGAATTATACTATGGTAGAAAACCAAGCATCTCTCATTTCCACACTTTTAGTTATAAGTGCTTTATTTTTAACAATGGAAAGGAAAATTGAGATAAATTTGATAGTAAATCTGATGAAGGCATTTTCCTTGGTTATTCTATTATTAGCAAAGCATTTAGAGTCTATAATCTGAAAAATAAGAATATAAAGGAATCCATTCATGTGAAATTTGATCAAAGTACTAACCATTCTAGAAAAATGAGCAATTTTGATGATGAGACAGGAGAACTTATACTTCTATGGAGAAAATAAAAATATAAGATGAAGACAAAGATTCTTCACAAACAAAAACACACAAAGATGAAGAAGAACTAGATGATGGACCATCCATCAATGAAGTAAATAATGAAGGTAACAATACTCTTCCAAACGATTAGAGATTCATGCATGATCATCCTAAAAACCAAGTAATTGGTGATATTTATGATAAATTAAGAATTAGATCTTCATATCATCAAATATGTAGTAACTTTGCTTTTATTTCTCAATTAGAACCAACTTGCATAGATGAAGCATTAGAAGATGAAAATTGGATAATAGTCATGCAAGAAGAATTAGATCAATTCAAACTTAATAATATATGGAAACTTGTTCCAAGACCTAAACATCAATCTATAATAGGAACTAAATGGTTTTTAGGAACAAATTAGATGAATCTTGCACAGTAATAAGAAATAAAGCAAGACTAGTAGCAAAAGGATACTATCAAGAGAAAGGAATAGACTTTGAAGAATCATATACTCTTGTTGCCAATATTGAGGCCCTTATAATGTTATTAGCATTTGCGTCTTTGATGAATTCCAAGCTTTATCAAATGGATCTTAAAAGTGCATTTATAAATGGTTTTATAAATGAAGAAGTTTATGTAGAACCACCTCCTAGATTTGAAGATCCTTATAATTCAAACAATGTCTTCAAACTCAAGAAAGCTCTCTATGGATTAAAGCAAGCTCCTAGAGCATGGTATTAGAGATTAAGTAAATTTTTAATAGAAAAAGGATTTACAAGAGGTAAAGTAGACACTACATTCTTTATCAAGCATGAAAAAAATAATATCCTAATTCTTCAAATTTATGTGGATGATATTATATTTGGTGCAACTAATGATAAATTATATCAAGACTTTTCTAAAGTAATGTAGGGAGAATTTGAGTGAGTTTAATGGGTGAAATGAACTTCTTTCTAGGACTTTAATTAAAACATATGAAGGAAGGAATCTTTATCAAAATACACCAAGGAACTACTCAAGAATTTTTCTGTAGAAGAAGGAAATTCATTAGCCACACGAATGAGCACAACCATCAAAATGAATAAGGATGAAAAAGGTAAATTTATCTATTAGAAATTATATAGAAGCATGATAGAATCTCTTTCATATTTAACTACAAGTAGACCAGATATTATGTTTAGTATATGCATGTGTGCACGATTTCAGTTAGATCCTAAAGAATCACATCTAATTGGTGTTAAAAGAATATTTAGATAACTTTTAGATACTCCAAATCTTGGATTATAGTATCCAAAAGGTTTAAACTTTGATTTAGTTAGGTACTCTGACTTAGACTTTGCTGGATATAAGGTAGAGACAAAATGTACCTCTGGAACTTGTCAATTTCTTGGAAGCATGACCATATTGTGGTTTTCAAAGAAACAAACTTCTATAACATTATCAACTGTTGAAGCTAAATATGTAGTTGTAGGTAGTTGTTGTGCACAAATTTTATAGATGAAACAACAATTGAATGATTATGGGTAACGCCCCACCCTCCTGGGGCTGTCACTCCATTTTACACTACAAATACACTATGATTATACTATGATTTTTCCATTTCCAAGGTGGGGTTGTTTTGATACCATTTTCTGGTTTACCTAATTTTTAATGGGATATTTACTAAAAATTCGATAGAGTTTCCCCTAAAACATCTAGATTAGAACCTGATATACATCATATATCAACATAATAATTGAATTAATAAACATAAAACATGACCCATTTTATCCACAACCCAAGACCTGTCTTACACCATGATGGCACTACACCTTAGGAAAACATATCATGTCATCAAAATATTATACATCATTTTCTAAGACATGACAATCCATTTCTTTAATACATCAATTATAATTTTATACAATTATACAAATTCACATTTAAACAATTATACGATGGGATTCTAATCCAAAATTCACACGTACCATCCAAAAGTCTTCAGTCTCTCTCTCATGAATCTTTTGCTTAACCTGTTAACTAAAAATTTAAATAAGAAGGTGCGAGTCTGGGCAACTCAGTAAGTATGCACAAATAATAAATAATAAAATAATCAATTCACAATTTTAAAATTTAATCCAATCATGATCACAGATTGAATATACCAATTATACTTTGAGGAACATGTCCTCATTATTCCAATCCAATAATCAGGGGATGACACTCATCCCCTGATTCTGACTAGACATTTGATCCTCAATGAATAACATACTGCTCAATCCTCCATCTAGGACATAACCTCTTCTCAATAATGAGAACATATATTCATCAACTTATACAGATTGGGAATTACAATCATTCCCATCCAATCAAACCATCTCATTTTGAATCAATCTTAAACTTTAATATATACAAAGTGATGTTCTCTATCTCACATATTAGACATTTATTTTGAACCAAAACATCAATTAATTCAATACAAGGGATATTCATCATCCCACACAAACCAAATAAGATCAATTTGAACAAATATGGGATATCTATTATCCCAAGCCAAAATAAATAAGCCCAGAGTCAAATCAATGGGATATTCATCATCCCCAACCAATCATATAATCAAACAAAGCAAAGGGGTACCTACTTACCTTAGGCCTTTAGCTCCAAACCACTTTCTTCCAGCTCTATCTTTTCATCCTTATTAGGTTATCCTGTATAGGGCCACAATCCCATTTATTTAACCATTTGTAATCATGTAGTTAATACATTATATTATCATTTCTTTTATAGCCAATTTCAGACTATGATCATCAAACATGTGATAAACATCAGTTAAACTAACATTTTCCAACAGGGCATCACAAGAATTCTTCATTTCCTATTACATTTGTCTTGAAATTAACATGGTTAATACTTAAATATCATTAAAATGACTCAATTAGGCCTTTCAATTAATCAATTCATGGCTTACATAGCCTATACTTTAAAAACCCCAATTTGACCTAAACTAGGTCATAGTCCATAATCCATTTTATCAATCCAAATGATCCCAAACAAGTGTTAAAACATCATAAAACATAAATTAATAATTTTCCCCATGTTTATTACATTCAATCATACATTTTTCCCAATTTTATCTATGCATAAAACCCAAAAAGCATGAAAACCCAAATTTCAATTGAGGAACCATAATTTAACAAGTCCAAACCCTTTTTAAGCATGCGTACATCATTTCTCTCATGATTTCTACATTAGATCCATCATTTTTCTCCAAAATCTCCAAATTCCCAAAACCCTAACTTAAGAAAATCAGAAATAAAGAGAGAAAAATCAACTTACCAAGCAATCCATCCATGGCTTTCTCTTGTAGACATAAATCCACGCCTAAAACTCTAGTTGGCACCATCTATTTGAAAGAAACTTGCTTTTCCCCCCATTTTCATGGTTCAAATTGCCGAACATTTGGTTTAAACAAAAGATCACATGATTTCCTAGCTAAGGAAGATGATTTTCTAGCAAATAGGTAAGAAACAAAGCTAAACTGAGTTAGGGCATGAAAGGGAAAGAAACAAAACAAAATGGGAGGAAAAAAAATAAAACGAGGGGTGAAAAGTTGATTCCCCCCTTTTATAACTATCGATCAAGCACCGGTGGTGCCACCCCACTACCCAAATGCCCAATTTCCATCACGATTGGGCACCGCCGGAACCAACCTACTACTAGCTAGGAGATGTTTTTGTATTTCGTCCATAACTTCCTCATACTATATCTAAATTAAGTGATTTTTATAGCATTGGAAATATAATTTCAAGATCGAAATGTTTATGTTGAGGATTTTTTCTAATTTAACCTTCAAGTATGGGTAATATGGCCTCAAAGTGACACCTTATGTTTCAACTCAATTTACGGCTCTAAAGACAGTTGTAGTATTTTAGCTCTAAATTCCTCGATGATATCCAATTCACTTGATTCTTGATTCCTGGGAAATTTCAAGGGATAAAACTTTCATGTTGAAAATATTTTCTTAATCATTCATCTTTTATGCCCAAATTTGTGTACAAGTGACGCCTAGAGCGTTTCCACTTCATTTTCTCACACACTAAGCTCAAATTATACTTTATCTTCAAAATTTTCTTCTTATGCACTTAAGTACCAAATGTAATAACTTTAAAATTGTCAAATTAGTCCATATTTATTATGTCCTTAGCAATATTTCCCAACACTTATTTTAATGCTTGAGATATTATATTATGGAATAAAGTATGTTGATACTCCTATTAGGTGTGACAGCACTAGTGTAATAAATTTGACAAAGAATCCAATACTACATTCAAGAACTAAACACATAGAGGTCAGACATCACTTCATTAGAGACCATTTACAAAACTATGATATCTGCTTAGAATATGTACCAATTGAAAATCAGTTAGCTGATATTTTCACAAAACCTCTTCTAAAAGATATATTCTAAAAAATTAGAAGAGAACTTGGTATAATAGATCCATGTTCATAATAATCATAAATATTAAATAAATTGATCTAGAAATATATTAGAATTATAACAAAAATTTTGTTACATGACTCAGAAGTATGTCAGAAGTAACATAAAATCTCTAAACATCTCTTAAAGTGCTTCAAAAGTAGCACAAAAAACTCTATCAAAGCACAAATAAAATCACACAGAAGTTCTATAACAATTGTTTAGAACTTCTGTCACACAAGTCTGTTGAAACAAGTACTTCTACACACCTAAAACTAATTTTGTAGAACTTCTGAGATAATTAACATAGAAGTTCTGTTGAACTTCTGTTCTGCACAGAACCTCTACCCCTCGAATTCCACCTCTGCGTAAGGTCCACAGAACTTTTGAGGCTATTAGCTCAGAAACTCTGTGTAAGCTCTATGCCACATAGAACTTTTGTTACACTTCAACAGAAGCCCTACTCTCTACTAAAACCCTAAGCTCAGAAATTCTGCACCACAATCTCATAACTTTGAGCTCACTCCACAAAGTGGCAATTCAAAATCCTTTCATCATCTACATTTTCCCTCCATCAACCTACTCCCATCTCGATTCATACTACAGATTTTCCATCTCCAGATCCTCTGAGAACTCCCTTATTTGAAATCCTAAGCCAAAAATTTCATCTATTGCTACAAATGGCAAGGACCAAAAGGGCTAGCAAGTGAGTAGACATGTTAGATTCTGAGGAACAAAGAAGAGAGATGACAGAGGAATAAATTGAAGATAGAAGATAGAAAAGAGAGTATAGCAGCTATACCCTCTAGACCCTCTCAAACTCAACCTCAATCCTCTATTCCTCCACCTCATCAACCAACCACACCAACAACTTCAATTCTCACTGCACAACCAATTTCATAGCACCTAGAAGATAAGCTCACAATGATTGAACACTATTTGTCAATTTTAGCTCTTCAAATGAATAGACTGAATCATAATATTAGCACTATGATGTCTTCCATGATCCTAAGAGCTGATAAGATTAACCAAAGACTTGATTCTCTATAATCTCTAGTAGAGTCATTCAAAGGTCCAACCTATCAACCTAATTTCTTTCCACCTTATCCCCATTTCTCTCTTCCTCCAACTTATTATTTTTCACCTCCACATCATTTCTCTTCAATTAGAAAAAACTCTCCTATTACAGTAATGTCTTCCCCCACACAGTCTCCACATCTATCATCCCCTACAATTCCAGAGGTTGGTCAACCTGTGAATCAACCTACCTGCATAACTTTCATCATCTCCTACATTTCTGCTTCTCCAACACAAACTTCTCCTCCATCATAACCACCATCAATTCCAACCACAGAAGACAACATTCAAACTCGCCCTCCCCCCCCCCCCCCACCAGCCTGCCTTTGTATTTCCAAACTTCATTCCCATTGAACCTTTACCCAACTACCCAGAGGAGTATCTTTCAAATCCACATAGAATCATTCTCAAGTATGGAAAATATCCTACTAAAGTTCCACTTCATATCATATTTTTTCTTCCACATTACCTTAACTGGCCTCTAAAGATCTTTTTCTATCAAGAGAACTCATTCCTGACAAAATTGATGAAATCCCTGAAGAAAGGGATACGCCTTCGATTCGTCGACCACCTCCTCCAAAAACTCCTCCAAAATCAAAAGAAGAAAATAGTTATATTCCTCTTTGCATCTATCATCCAATCAAACTCACATATTCTAAATTCTTTGCACAATTAAATATAAACTCTGACATTACCAGAATGTTTATTGCTAACAACTTTACATTCACTCTTCCACACTTTCATTTCCACAAATCATGGATCAGAATACTCTTTTTAAAATCATACTGATCCCTAATCCACTCAAGGGTTAGGATATCAACATCCCTCAGTTAGTATCTTTCAAGATGCATACACTAAAAAGCTTCTTTAGATGCTTCTAGCAACAAGACCCACTAGAACAGTATTTTCATCTCCCTCATAACCTTTTAACAATATCTTCATAACTAAGGAAGAATATCTGTTCTATTCTACAAAAAATATGCAAGCCATTGCTAACAATCTTCCACTCCGATATCCTCATCTTGCAGATCCATTAGTTGGTCACAAAATTTGCATGAATTCTCCTAAACCACCCCCACTCCAAAACCAAAAACATCATCTTCTACCAAAACAAAAACCAAAAAACCTTCTGCTATCCCAAAACCAAAACCACCACCAAAACCATCAACCTCTAAACCCTCATCTCAGCTATCCTCCTCTAAACCCAAGAGAAAGCCGAGAATTCCACCCCCTAAGAAATACAAGAAGGTTCCTCTTTCCAGAATAACTATGTACCATTAGGAATACACTGCTCGCATGAATGCCAACATAGAAGCCCTCTTAAAAGAGACTCTTATAGCCTTTTCTAAACTACTAGACCTAGAATTTCAAGATTATATTGACTTCATCTATATTTCAACATGTGGACCAACTGCATACTCTCATGAAGCCCCCATTGCAATTCCAAAAGATCCCACTTTCATTCCTCCTCCTCTTCCTCCTAAGAAAGTTGTTTCTAAACTCAAGTCATCTCCCACAAAACCTTCATCCTCTCCTAATCTCTCTTCTGATAACCCCCATTTCTTCCCTCTCATATACACCAGAAAACCAAGAAATTGACTGCTATACTTAAAACTCATATCTTCTTATTCTGACTTCAATCATTTCTTATTGTTATATAAAGTTTTATCCTGATAATACAATTATTCTCTTTTACTACATTCTTTTTTATTATGATAAAAGGGTGGAGAAAAATAGAAGAAAAATAAAGAAAGCATGAATTTTGTTTACACTCATGATTTTTTTTTTCAAAGTACATATTCAGGGGGAGCTCACCCATGTAGGGGGGGGGGGGGCACTAAGAAGCATGTTGCATACATTGCATATTCCAAAATTTCTTATGAAAGGTTATAACTCAGATGTTTTGTCAAAAAGGGGGAAAATGTTATGTCTAGCCATTTTACTAAGCTTGATTTTGATGATGAATGAGATTAAATAACTTTGTTTTGATAGTGAACAAACAAATGAGTGAAGAATGAAGGTACTAACAAATAACTTTCTAAGTGTTACAATATAAATATCAAAAACAAATTAAGGAAGGTAATAAAGGAATGCTCAAATGAAAGATGTTCAAAAGCCACTAACAAGCATTTCATAACTTGCTTAGAGGCTAAGCATAAAAAGATCAAAAGTTAAGAAGAAATCAAATTTACTTAGAAGTAACCGGATGCACCTCAGAACCAAATCAGAAGCATCCCAAAACTTCTTCAGAAGCAAAATGATGCAATATCGAACATCAGAAGAAATACAAAAGAAACACCAAAGGCAAGTCAGTTATACAGAAGCGTAGTATAAGAAACTTAACACTACATAGAAGTCAAACAGAACATGGATACAATGCACAGAAGTAATGCAAAAGTATCTTCAGGTTGCACAGAAGCAATGAGAAATAATGCTGCACTACTCAAAAACAAAGCTAAAGTGTTGTTACGCCACATAGAAACAACCCAGAAGATAAGTCAAGTAATTAGAACCATGTTAGAAGAATTAATGAAGTGATAGAAAATTATGCAGAATCAAAATAATATTACACAAAAGTAATGCAAAACATGTCACGATGCACAGAAGCAATGTAGAAACTGAGAATAAATGTGCTGAATAGAGTTAGAAGCACTCTCAGAAATATGTTCAAGTAAAGAATAAATCATGACGACATATAGAAGCAAAGCCTAAGCTTCACAGGCAACTCAGAAGATACTCAGAAACAACTTAGAAGGGATTTAGCCTACACAGAAGTAACACAGAACGCTGACAATACACAAAAGCATTTTCAGAAGGCGTTTTCCAAAAAGACATGAGTCAAAAAAAATATCAAGATAAAAGCTTATGTTACAGAAGTAAATCAGAAGCTGCTCAGAGGTTCTTCAGAAGTTCAGAATATATCCATTGAAGATTAAGATAACAGATAGAAACTCTAAAAAGAATACTGCTTAAAATCTACTTACTACTGAAGTTCCATAGAACCACTTCAGAAATTTTGTTCAGGCATAAACCAAAGCATAGAAGTTCTAAGCATACTACTTAGAATTTCTAAACTCCCACCAAAATGATGCCAAAGGTTGCAACAACTAAAAATTCAAATCCTATAGAGAGAGGATTAAGACAACAACTATGATAACTAAGGGAGATCACATTGAAAAATAGTTTGTTAATTAAGAGGAGCATTCACAACTTTCCATTATTTAACTCCAGCTGCTATATTACTGACAAAGCATTTAGAATTCTCAACATCAGATCTACATCAACTTTAAAAGAAGTTTGAATTTAATCTCATTGCTTATTTCATTCTTGCAATTAAGCATTATCTTTTGTATATGTTAGCCTAAATAAGAGAATTATTATTGTACATTCATTTTGAAAAACCAAGAGTTAGTTGGTAAGCTTTGTAAAACCAATTATTTATAAAAGTTTCTAGTTAGCTTTGAAAACCAATAAGCTAGTTGGTAAGCTTGAAAATCAATGTGTAAGAGTTTTTGGTGAACTTGGAAAATAAGTAATTGTTGGTGAGCTTGTAAAACCAATAGGTGTAATAATGGAACCTGAGTTTAGTAAAGAAGACTGACTCAGAGAAGTGGAGTAGAAAACCAAAAAGGGTCGAACCACTAAAAAAATATTTTGTACATGCTACAAGTGATTCTCTTTCTCATAATAAGCACATATAGTCATTTATTGGTCAAAATTTTTACAAGCTCAATTCAACCCCCCTCTTGAGCTACCATTCAGTTAGGTTCCAACACTAAGGGTTCATCACTCAAGCAAGGGATTTTTCAAGCTAAAATGATAAGGGATTGGGCATAATGGGGCTAGGGCATGAGGAGGAGGAAAACTAAAGGGAACAGGCAAAGAATGGTATGGAACATGGGTTGAAAAGTTGGTCATCTGACTTAAATAACCGACTGGCACCAGTGACACTAGAATTTGGTGCCGGTGCCCACTAGTCTATCCACCAACATTACCCAATGTGATCCAGCACTGCGGTGCCAATTTTGGTGATGTCGGCCCCAGTTCATTGCCTCCATTTTATTTTGCAGTTTTTCTCCCCCTTTTCACCATATTTTGCTTATATATTTAATTTACATTAAAATACATATTTAATCCTCTCTTTATGCATCATCAAAATGCAAAAATTTTCCTCATATACATCTAATCATGTCTAATTACTTCGTCTCATACCATATGACTTTATACTTTAGTTCATTTTCAACTACATTACTATTAAAGCCTAAAATTTAACACCCTAAGTGTTACAATTCTGAAGTTATATCCTTTAGTGGTGTTGGGCCATGGAAAATCAAAGGTAACTATTTGGTCGGAAGTTAATCAGCTGTCCGACCAGCTGACGACACCTGCAGACCTAGCAACGGTGGCAGCGACGTGGGACGAACAAAGCCGACCACGGACACAGCCATGTCACTGTCCGATGGAGACGGCAACGTTGCAAGGCGCTCGACTTGATGAGGGGCATGGAGGCTGGCAGCCACAAACAGATTCAGATAGCATCGCAGGCGGGGCAGACAGCGTCGGCGACGGTCGACATGGGCAAACACAGGTAGTGGGACACCCCCTGTTTTGTGGCAGCCACGAACAGGGTGTCCGATGGAGACGCCGGCGGCAATATCGGCGTCTAAGGGCATCGCCGGCGACAGCATTGGCAGCAAAACATCTCTCGAACGGCGATGGCGTAGCAGTAGACCGACGACAGCGATGCCCCGCCATTGACAGCGACGCAAGCAATGGACGTCGATGGGCGTCGCGTGTTCTTTCAGCTAGCAGCGATGGTCGTGCAACGCTGGAGGGGATCCTAAAAGCAACAGCGCGATGCAAAAAGCTCGATGAACGGAGCCGATCAGACATTTAGCCGCCAGCCAGCGAGACCGAACGCCCGTTTTGCGGCCAACATAGCAGACTTGTCCGGCGTTGACACCCCCCCTCCGACCGCCAAATCAAAGATTCGGTGTGGTAAAACCGAGTCTAGCTGTTCGGTCGGGTCCGATCGGCCGTCCGACCAGCCGGGACTAGGGGTGGACGTATGCAGCGGCGACAACGATGTTACATTGGCAGTAGATGGCTGCCCTGTTCTGTGGCAGCCACGAACAGGGCATCCGACGATGGGCCGCACGATGCCTGATTAGCGGAACAGCGGAGGGCAACGGCGTCGCAGCGAGCAGCAACGTCTCACCGCCAGCAGTGACAATGGCCTACAATGACGACGCATTGCCACACAGCGGCCACGTCAGGCAGCTGGTCCATCACAAAGCCAACCCGACCGTGAGCAGGAACCAGTCGGAAACGATGCGACACCAGCAAAGCCATGCTGGCGTGGCGCACAGGAAGGACGAACGGACCAGAAGCACCAACGTGGCGTGGCAGCAACATCGCTGTCGACATGCCACGGACGCGGGCACCTCCTCACGCACGACCGTGACACTGCGTGACCGATGCAAGCGTGTCGAGGAACTGGATGGGACTGCCAGCATGGCGCGCAATCAGGTGCTGCTGTGGAGACAGGAACCACTCCAACTAAGGCTCCGCACACTTGCTAGCTCGACCGATGCGCCTGTCTGCTGGCTCTGACGCGAAAATGGCGAAGACGGCGAGCGCCGGGGGGGGATGGCAAAGACGGTGAGCACCGTGCGCCGGAAGGGCGCCGTGCACCTGCTGACGTGATGGGCTGTCGAAGCCTTGCCCCTGCTAACGTGGCACGCGGCTGGGAAGGGGGCTGACCTGGTGCGCGGACGAATTAGCTTCGGCCGATGCCTTGCGTAGCCAAAACTTTCTGACCATGGCAGCATGTTTCGCCATGAGGGCGCACAGTGATCCGACCTGATGTGGCTCGAAATCGAGACAGGCAACAACAATAAACCATTTTAAAATTCTGCTGACACACTAAGCAAATGAAAAATCATGGTCGCACAAAATATCTTTTGAGCTAAAGATAATGTGTATCAACCTTAGAAGGTAGACTTTCAAAAAATATACATATGTTCGAAGGCTATCTCGCAACTCATTAATTGCATAGTACCTATGATAGGGATGTATGCAATTAATTTTAATGATTATTAATTTGGATTGGCCCAAGGCATAAATAAAAATCCCAAAGGAAGCCCCATAATGCCCCCATGGTGGAGCTGGAATTCGTGAAAAGCCCCCGTTGGTGCAGCTGGGCATATTTTCTAAAGGAATTCCCAAAATACCCCCATGGTGGAGCTGGAATTCCCGAAATGCCCCCGTTGGTGGAGCTAAGCATATTTTCCAAAGGAATTCCCAAAATACCCCCATGGTGGAGCTAGAATTCCCAAAATGCCCCCGTTGGTGGAGCTGGGCATATTTTCCAAAGGAATTCCCAAAATACCCCCATGGTGGAGCTGGAATTCC
>JAYJMB010088151.1:0-64631 GCA_036873735.1 Pouteria campechiana
CAAAGTAACCCACCCTGGAGGTGGAAAAATCATGGTATGATCATGTGGATTTACGGTGTAAAATGGAGTAACGGCCCTAGGAGGGTGGGGCGTTACAATCTTTCATGGACTTTGTTATTTTATTATTTATCTTACAATGCACCACACATAATCATGAAAAGAGGAAAATGTTTCAATAGGGGTTAGGAAATGAATTTTTATACCCAATTCACCCGATCCCTCTTAGGTTAAGCCATACCATGGGACTCTATGGCAGTGGATCGAGTGGTTGGGATATGAAGCCTAGTTAAAGTTCCAACTACTCTATCTCATTGTCTCAATTTATGAAGTTAGTAAACATGGATAAGATCTTGAAAATTCAAAGTTTGCTCTTTCAAACAATTATTTCCATCTCTTTTATTATTTGTTACAAGTCTATCCAATGTCAATTATTTAGTTGCCAATTTTTTTGGATTAGAGAGGGTTTCAATTTCTTCTTACATATTTTCTTTACTTTCTCTTCTAATGTTTTAGTTTTCTATTTTGATTCTTGGTTTTTAAGTATAAAGAATTCAAGTTTCTATTCTTATCATTAAACTTCTTATCCAGTTATTCAAACTCAATAGATAAGCAATCATAGGAAGGTTAAAGTTCATCCATGTCTCCATAAGAAGCACAAATAATGTCTGTCAATTGACATAAATCAAATTTGACCATACCTAAGAGCTTGAATAGATCATATAGATTTTTAATTTAGCTTAATAACTCAGATTATCATAAATTGCCACATTTATCACAACCTTTTTTGATTTCTCGCTTAATTCAAAATCAGTGATGGTATGATGTATGTATTTACATAGTTACACTTTAATAATTTTTATTTAGAAATTATCTTTGCAAGATGATTCTTTATGGGAAGTAAATACATGAAGACTCTAAGTATAAGAGCATAAGAAGGTTTGGATTAGAATTACAATGCTTGCACTTACCTTTCCTCCTTGGCCTTTGGCTTACTTGAATAATATTTCTTCTTCATCTAGTATTAAGAGGCCATTTATCCTTTAACATGGCTTGTTGTTCTTTCTTCTTACCATCTTCTCTTTGTAGTTCACAATCATTGAATGAGAGTGAATTTTCTAGTATTTTCATACTTCCAGTGAGATAGATCTTCTCTTTGGCATCTTCTATTGGCCTTAAAATGCAGGGTGTATGGCAAAGCAAGAATCCAAGTGATATGGAAAAAATAGATGGGATGTGCGAGTGCAAAAACTAAAATGAAGTGGAAGCACACAAGCATAGAAATAGTAATAACACAAGGATTATAGTGGTTCGGGCCCCCTTGGCACCTACTCCACTCTTCAAGGTTTCCCCAACCTTAGGTTCCACTAAACCGATGTGGAATCACACCTCTCTTGGTTTCTTAAGCTAATCAAGAACTCTACACAATCTGGTTTTACCGAGCTCACTAGAAATTCTACACTATTGGTTTTCCTTGAGCTCACCAATAAATCATACAACCTGGTTTTCCTTTGATCTCACCAAAAACTCATACACTAATGGGTTTCAGAGCTTACTAGTAACTCCTTTCATATACAATTGTGTATAGATAAGTTGTTTCTAACTAGGCCTAAGTGCATAGAGATTTAACCTCAAATACAAATAATAAACATTAAAACCTCATAGTGTTTTTATTCTCCTTTGAGATGTACCAGATGCAGCTCTAAAGTCCTTTGTCCGTTGAAGTCCCTTTAGAGAGAATACACATTATGGAGACTTGAGTTTATGATTGATCTTTGTTAAATGCACTCAAGAGTCTTTTTCTACTTCATTAGAAATTCAATTTATAAGTTTCAAAACCATTCAAATAGTTACAACCCTTTTGGGTATGTTTTAGATCATTTAAGATTGCATGTTAAACACTCAATGCAAACTTCCCAATAAGCACGCTTTGAAGTCTTTTAAGTTAAAATTCAGAGCCTCTAAAGGTCGGGTTCTTATCAATTACTATTGTTGTGCTTCATTTCAGAACCTTTGAAGTTAGTTTTCGCGCCTTTGAACTTTCTCTGAAGTCTGACATTCCCAACCAACATCAATGGCTACATTTCCATTATATTTGAAGCTAACTTTAGATGTCTTGAAGTCCCCTTTAAGCATTGTCATACTAAACAACTATTTCTTCACATTTGTAGCTTCAGTCTCTCATCTGAGGCAACTCTGAAGAACCTTTGAAGCTTTTGTCTTCTCTTCTGAAGCAATTCTAAAGTTGGTCTAAAGCCTAGATTTCCTTCTAAACATACTCCGAAGGTTGAGGCTTCTTGTGGACATATTATGAACCTTTTTATTCTTCTTTTGAAGCTTCTTTCACACTCTGAAGCTTTTGAATATTCTTGTTTCTCTTCTAAATTTAGAGTTCTCCCTTTGAAACCATCAAACACCACTTCCAGAAGTTTTGAAGCTTCTCCTGAAACCTTAAAAACATTCCTCGAAACTTGTTTGTATCATGTTCGAAGCTTCTTTAGAATCCAGAAATCTCAATAACACATTATTAGCTAAATTTAAGCCATTGATAAATTTTGTTAATCATCAAAACCAAACCCTTAGGGTCCACATTCTCCCCTTTTTTTATGGTGACAAAACCTAATGATGTTAATCCAAACCTCCTTTGCTTAGCTTGATTTTGAAGATGAATGTATTTAACCCGCTAAGTTTTGATGATGAGCAAAATTGTTTGAGTGAATGGTTAAGGTACTAACTGTTATTTTCCAAATGTGCAATAATAAGTATATATATTAAGGAAATGACATCATTCAAGTGGACAACATATATAGATCATATCAGAGACAAGATCAACCAAATAATCAGAAAGAAAATACAAATTCTCAAAGGTCTAATGACCCCAATTCAAAAAAGTAAAATTTAGACACAATGGGACACATCTAAGATCAATAGGAGAAAATTCAAGAAGTTCAGCATGTTGGAAGAATAGCAACTGTAACCATAAGATCAATGTATGGAACAATGTTTGAAATATTTTAGACACATGATCCAAGCTTCCAAGGCTTTATTACAATTGAAGGATATGTCTGGCATCAAACAAGCTTCAAAGACTAGCTCTGGATGTGGTTCAAGTGTGCTGAAGCATGGTGCAAAAGGAAATAGATTAGATGCCTAAGTCTCGAACACAAGCAAAGCTTCAAAAGTTGTAGAATCAAAGTTTGGATGTTGCAAAGTTAAGCCCAGACATGAAGCCAAGATTAGACAATGCTAAAGTATAATGATGCATCTCTATGTCGAAAAAGGACCAAGTCCCAAGCTTTAGATGTTGCAAATGTAAGCTTTATACATGCCAAAATTTTACTTTAGACACTACCAACTTAATTTAAGACAAAGCTAAAGTTCATATTCACATGGCTTTGTATTCCATGCCATTTTATTCAGTCAAAAAATATTAGTTTCAAATGAACTAAAGTATTTTGGATGAAGCTAGTCCAAATCGGTCACACAAAGCCTTCATACAATTCGAATTTATTTTGGACTATGCAAAACTGTGAATGACGTCAAGCAGCGAGAGTATTCGATGAAGTGTTCTTCCTCTTCTCCAATTGTGCTTATTCAAAATGATATGAAGCTGGGAGAATGACAAAATGGTCAGATTATTGAATGTTCCCTTACTTCCAATGCTCGCCATCAAACTCAATGGGAAAATTTGAAAGCAAGCATAAGAGGAATAAACAAGGGTGTTTCAAAAAGTTAGAGATTTAAAGATGGAACATTCCAAGAGCATTTACTCAAGAGATATACCTATGTGCATCCTTCACATCAAAATAATCAATGAGAAAATTACTTCTTTGATGATTAACAAATATATAAGGAATTTTATATGAAAAATAGCAAGGCTCACAAAGTGGCAAAATGTAGAAAATTTCAAGTGTAGGTCCGCAACCTCATAGAGTAGTTGCCCATTCATATGGCCTGCTATGTAGCTGTGTTACTTGCCACCCATGGAAACTACCTGCAATGTTTCAGGAAGAAGTTAAGTCTCTGGACATGCACAGCTGCCTACGAGCACAACCAAAGCCGGAGGCTTCATGACAAACTTCCCACCGCATTTCTTCAAAAGTTCTTAAGTTTACTTTAGACCTTCTGAACATCAAAAAGAGAATCCGATTGGCAAGCCCATGCTTCTTGCACATACCACCTAGAGAGCAGTCAATATCACAGCCACCTATGGTACTGCCTACCAATGGAAAGAGACACGGATTTGGGGGGTTTTTCCAAGGTTTTGATCACAACCAGTATGTCAAACTACTTATCATATTGCCTAGAGCATAGCCGAATACCACAACCTCTTTCGGCACTGCCTGCTGATCCCAATGATCAAAAATTTGAATGTTGCAAAGCCACTTTACCCTACCAAATCAACTTCAATGGTCTTATTTTTAAGAGAGCTATTTTTGGAGAAATTGAGGGATGTTTCTGTGACGCCTCAGAGTTTTCAATAAGAGAATTTTCCAAATATGTTTGTTTTATGAATTGAGCTTATGAGTCTAATGGAATTTTAAAAGAATTATGCTTATAGATATGTGGGTTGTATTGAGGTAACATGGATTGTTGCAAAGAAATTGCTAAAAAATGTTACAAAGAGGTTACATGTGTATAGTGTAGCCTATACCGCCTGAGTGCCAGTACTCCGCCAAAGCCAAATTCAACCCCAATTTCGTTACTCTTCAACTCTGACCCACATCATTTTCTCCCATCTCTTTCTACATCATTTTACAGTAATTTCTTATGGAGAAATTGTAGATTGAGCATGATGTTGCCATCCCAAGCAGTTAGGGAGTGAAAATCCATCCCTTTGAGTAGTTAGAGCAAAAGAGAAAATTGGGGAATCTTCCCAATTAGGCTTTTTGCTGTATCTCGTGGAAGGAATCAAGAAATTGGGATAGAAATTGACCATAAACCATAGTGGTAAATGTTTCTCAAATCAATTTATAATTTTTGCCTCTAGTGGGATGTTATCATGAAATTTCATGGGGTTAGGGTTTGGATTTGGATAGGTTATTTTGATAATTCCATGAGAAATTGAGTGGAATGAGTAAGTATTATGTTGATGAATAATTTCCATCATCAACATAATACTTATTTTGGGTTGTGGATAATTTCCATCATCAACATAATACTTATTTTGGGTTGTGAATAATTTCCATCATCAACAACATAATACTTAATACTACATATGTAGGGTTGTTCCTGAAGTGGACAACCATGTGATGATCTTTGGGTAGTGGATGAGTAGGTTTGAAAGAGAATTTATGGCATTTGGGGCATGACAACCTTGTTATAAAAGTAAAATCTTATGCTAATCATGTGACACAATGAATGTGTGCTAATAGAAATGATTTTCAGCTATTACACTTTGCTAAAAACTAATGATTGGAAGGATGCACATTAAGTGATTGATGAATTGACACTATGAGAAGCATCAAGTGTTCAACGAAATTACAATATTGAAAGCAAAGTGTAATTGACTGATTTTATCATAGCCTAAACTACCAATTTATTTGGTATTAACTAGAATATTATGTGTGGAAGGGAATAAGAATATTTCTCAACAAGAATAGGATGAATTTTGGTGTCTATGAGACTAGGTTATGTTTCTTAACTTAAACATATGTGAAATTCAAGTAGTATATGTCAATGTGTAGGATCCATTGAACCATAGTTGGGATCAAAGCTATTGAATTAGAAGCCAAAGAGTGTGAAGTTGTCTCTATAAAGGTAAGTAAGTTTCTCTTATTACATTTGTGAATGTGAAATTGAAGGGATAGTAGGAATCCCATAATTCTATATAGATTAGGGCACCATGTTTTGGTTTGGCATTTACTTCATAGCATCATGATTTGTAATGGAGATATGCTTAGAGTCTGTGTGCTGAAGTGGGGCAAAACTTAGAGTTAGTACTTGACATTGATTGAGTTTGCTTATAATAATAGTCATCTTCTAGCATTTGAATGGCTCCTTGTGAAGCATTATATGGTCAAAAATGCAGATCACCCTTGTACTGGATTGAAGTGGGCGAAAGTGCATTAGTTGGCCCACAAATGGTGAAAGACATAGTAGAGAAAGTGACTCATATTGAAGAAATGATTTAGATTGCTCAATCATGCCAAAAAAGCTATGCAAATACCCAAAGGCGTGACTTGTAATTTTAGGCAGGAGATAAGGTATTCTTGAAAGTGTCTCGTATGAAAGGTGTAGTGAGATTTGGCACTAAAGGTAAACTAAGGCCGAGATATGTAGAACCTTATGAAATTCTGGAGCAGGAGTTTCCAATGAAGTGTTCTTCCTCTTCTCCAAATGTACTTATTCAAGATGATACGAAGCTAGGAGAATGACATAATGGTTAGATTTTTGAATGTTCCCTTGCTTTCAATGCTCGCCACTAACTTCAATGGGAAAATTTGAGAGTGAGTATAAGAGGAATAAACAGGGACATTCCAAAACTTAGAGGTTTATAAACAAAACATTTCAAGAGCATTTACTCAAGAGATATACATGTGTGCATCCTTCACATCAATGAAAAAATTACTTCTTTAATGATTAACAAATATATAAGAAATTTTATATGAATAATGTCAAGGCTCACAAAGTGGCAAAATGTAGAAAATTTCAAGTGCAGGTTCGCAACCACATAGCGTAGCCACCCATGCCTACTACCTACTGTGCAGCCGCTTCATCTACCACCCATGAAAACTACCTACAATGTTTCAAGAAGTTAAGTCCCTGGACATCCGTAACCGCCTGTGAGTGCAAATGAAGCCGGAGGTTTCATGACATACTGCTTGCCACATTTCTTAGAAGTTCTAAAGTTCACTTCAGACCTTCTAGACATCAAAAAGAGAATTTGACTGGCAAGCTCATGCCGATTGCGTGTATTGCTTGGAGAGCAGCTGATATCGTAGCTACCTATGGTACTGCCTACCAATGGAAAGAGACATGGGTTCAAGAGTTTTTCCAAGATTTCGATTATAGTCGATTTGTCATACCGCCTACCATATTGCCTGGAGCATAGCCGAATAGCGCAGCCTCCTTTGATATTGCTTGCCAATCCTAATGGTAAAAGATTTGAAAGTTGCAAAGCCACTTTGCGCTACCAAATCAACTTCAACAATCTTATTCTTAAGAGAGCTATTTTAGGAGAAATCCAGGGATGTTTCTATGACACCTCAGAGTTTTCGATAATAGAACTTTTCTAAATATGTGTGTTTTGTGAATTTTGTAATGAGCCTAATGGAATTTGAAAAGCATTATGCTTATAGATATGTGGGTTGTATTCAAGTCACATGGATTGTTATAAAGAAATTACTAAAAAATGTTACGAAGAGGTTGCATGTGTATAGTGTAGTGTGTACCACCGGAGTGTTGGAACAAGAGCTAGCTTAAGTACCCCAAATTCAACCCAATTTCATTACTCTTTGGCTCCCATGCCCATCTCTTTCTACATCATTTTATAACAAGTTCTTGTGGAGAAATTGTAGCTTGAGTATGCCATCCCAAGTAGTTAGGGAGTGAAAATCCATCCCTTTGAATAGTAGAAGCAAAAGAGAAAATTAGGGAATCTTCCCGATTAGGCTTTTTGCTATATTTGGTGGAAGGAATTGATAAATTTGGAATAGAAATCAACCAGAAATCATAGTGGTAAGTGTTTCTCAAATCAATTTATAATTTTTGCCTTAAGTGGGATGTTATCTTGAAATTTCATGGGGTTAGGGTTTGGATTTGGATAGGTTATTTTGATAATTCCATGAGAAATTGAATAGAATGTGTAAGTATTATGTTAATGATGGGAATTATTCATGAAAACTGCATGTGTAGGGTTGTTCCTGAAGTGGACAGCCATGTGATGATCTTTGGGTAGTGGATGAGTAGGTTTGAAAGAGAATTTATGGTGTTTGGGGCAAGATGGCCTTGTTAGCAAAGTAAAATCTTATGCTAATCATGTGAAACAATGACTGTATACTGATAGAGATGATTTCCAACTTTTACACTTTGCTAAAAACTAATGATTGGAAGGATGCACATTAAGTGTTTGATGAATTGACACTATGAGAAGCGTCAAGTGTTCGATGAAATTTCAATAAGGAAAGGAAAGTGCAATTGACAAATTTTATCATAGCCCAAACTACCCATTTATTTGCTATTAACTAGGATATTATGTGTGGAAGGGAATAAGAATAAATCTCAATAAGAATAGGATGAATTTTAACCAACCTATGAGACTGGGTTATGTTTTTTCACTTAAAAATATGTGAACTTCAAGTAGTATATGTCACATGTGTAGGATCGATTGAACCATAGTTGGTATCAAAGCAGTTGAATTAGAAGCTAAAGAGTGTGGAGTTGTCTCTATAAAGGTAAGCAGGTTTCCATTATTATGTTTGTGAATGTGAAATTGAAGGGATAGAGTATATCCCATGATTAAGCAAGGGATAGTGGGAATCCCATAATTCTATAGATACGAGCATCGTGTTTTGATTTGGCATTTACTTCATGGCATCATGATTTGGAATGGAGATTTTGAATAATTCTATGTACTTGCCTTACAAAGTTACCTAGCCACATGTTCCATTGATTGGATTGTTATTGCATTACATGTTGTATATTGTATGTTGTTGGGTTATGAGTCATAAGGCACAAAAAGGGTTATGAATGTATCATTGGGGATGAAATGTAGTCGAGGAAGTTCAAGTAATGGTAAAAGAAAAAAAAGGAGGGGAAACCAAATGCATGAATTGCAGGGTAGCAGGTTTTGGAGCTACGGCTTCAGATTTGGAGCAGCGATGCCACTTTATGAAACACACTCTTCATAACGGCTAACAAAATCTAGTGACATGGCACCAAAAAGTGGAGCCACGGTGCTAGTTCACTTAACATGGAAATTTTGATTTTTAAAAAAATTTGATAGATTTGATGCATTGTTCCTATGAATGTTGCTGTGATGTTTTTAGAGATTTGAAGAGTAAAATAGGGGTATGGTAGAGGAAATCATGTGATGATATTATAATGCATTAATGGCACAAACTTGACATGGGTATGGATATGCCTTTGGTGGCATGATTAGCTATGTTGAATATGCTTTTTGTGGCCTGATTGGATATGCTTTTGGTGGAATGATTAGCTATGCTTTTGTTGTCATGATTGTATATGCCTTTGGTGGCATGAAAATGATTTAGTATCTATGAAATACATGATATATGAGATGTGGGTAGTGATGCCTTAATACTAATGAATATGATATATTTGATCTCCCTCACTAGCTATGGACAATGAACTTGGGATCCCTATGAAGCAATGAGGGCAGGGTACCATGGAGAGTAGCAGTGAAGCTATCGTGTACTTGGGTACAAGGAGGGACCAATCACACATTGATGCGGGAAGAGGTTGATTGTTATTTTGAGAATGAAAGAAAGCATATGCCATGGCAAAGAATATGAAAATTATAAAAGTGTATATGATAATGCCTCGAGAAGGAGGCAGTATATGTATGTTGAGCTTGAGGATAAATGGATGGTTGTATACAAGCTAGGATTATTATTAAGTCTAACGTCTTTACTAAGTATGATTTTGATGATGAATGAGATTAAATAACTTAGTTTTTATAATGAACAAACAAATGAGTGAAGAATTAAGGTACTGACAAATTACTTTCCAAGTATTACAGTATTAAATATCAAAATAGAATAAGGAAGGTAATTGCAAGAAATAAAGATATTAATTGTAAAATTATTACAATTAACCTTTCAAAGAAACATATACAAAGGAATGCCCAAATAAAAAGAACATTCAAATGTTATTTAGAATTTAATCAAAGGCTTGGCATGAAAGTTAGAATCTAAAAAGAAATCAAAGATCAAATCAGATTTTAATCAGAAATAATGCAAAAGTGTTTCAAAACGACATCAAAAATAAAATGCATAACTCAAAAGCACTCAGAAGTTACAAGATGTAACTCAAAATCAGGTCAGAAGTATTTCAGAACTAACTTATAATTAGAATACAACAATACTAAACATCAGAAGAAAAGCAGAAGTTGTCTCAAAAGTATAGAAGCAAGCCAGAAGTAAAATAGAAATAATATTCATACATAGAAGATCTTTAGAGAAACAAACAAAAGCAGCCCATAAGATAAGTCAACTATCCAGAATCATGCCAAAAGAAATGCAACATTACATAAAAGTAATACAAAACGTGGACATGGTGCATAGAAGCAATGCAAAAGCACTATCCTGTCACATAGAAGCAACCTAGAAATATAATAAGCTACACAGAATCAATCTAGAAGATACTTTACATATTCAGAACCATGCTAGAAGAATTTTTAGATTGCTAGAAGCAATGCAAAAGCACCATCAAGAACACAGAAATAATGTAGAACATTAACGCACTACTCAGAAGTAATGTAGAACTATGTCACGCTAAACAGAAGCAGTACAAAAATCATAATATACTATGCAAAATCAAGTCAAAAGCTTTCTCAGAGGCATGTTTAAGTCAGCATGATTCAATGAAGTTATACAGAAGTAAAGTCTAAGCTTCATAGACAAATTGGAGGTGACTCAGAAGTTCTTCAGAAGCCTAAATTATGATCATTGAAGGAAAAGATAGTGGACAGAAATTCTGAAGAGGATACTACCAAAAACATACTTACCACAAAACTTCTGAACAACCACTTCAAAAATTCTATTAAGGTATGAATTGAAGCAGAGAAGTTCTGAGAATGCTACTTAGAGTTTCTGAACCTCAAAAATGTGCAAAAGTCATTACTAAACCCTACCTAACTAATTTGAAAATAATACCAAAGGTTGCAATGGCTAAAAATTTTCAAATCCCATATAAAGAGGAATAAGATGACACCAAATTACAAGAATGAGAGATTAAACTAAAAATCATCTTTGATTCAAGAAAAAGCATTCATACCTTTCCATCATTCAACTCCAGTTGCTACGACATTGACAAAGTATTTAGAGTCTTCAAAATCAGATTAGCATCAACTTCAAAAGAAGTTTGAATCTGATCTCATTACTTACTTTGTTCTTTCAATTAACCTTTAATTTTAATACATGTTTACCTAAGTAAGAGGCATTATTTTTTGTACATTCCATTTGCAAAATGAAGAGCTAGTTGGTAAGCCCTGTGAAACCAATAGTTTCTAAAAGTTTCTGGCTAGCTTTGAAAAACTAATAAGTTAGTTGGTAAGCTTGGAAACCAATGTGTATAAGTTATTAAGCTTGAAAACTAACATATAAAAATATCTGGTGAACTTGAAAAACTAGTAAGTTGTTGGTGAACTTGCAAAACCAACAAGTGTTATGGTAGAACGTAAGTTCAGTAAAGGAGAATAACTCAGAGTAGTGGAGTAGGAACTCAAGAAGGACCGAACCACTATAAAAATTTTATGTGTATATGTTGCAAGTTATTCTTTATTTTATTTTAGGCACACCTCTTAAGTTATTGGCCAAAATTTTTAAAAGCTCAATTCATCCCCCCTCTTCAACTACCATTCAGTTAGGGACCAACAATTATGAGTGCATATGCATCATGGGCATCAAGATGATGTTGTGTTGTTATAAATTGTCATTAAAATACATCATGTTATGGAATTGCATGTGTTTAAGATTTTATAACAATTCTCTAATAGTTCATTTACTATTATTTTCCATTTTACCTACTTATTGAGTCTTCCCAGACTCATCCTATTTTATTCATGGTTTTTAGTCAACAGATCCGAAGATGAAGCCCAAGATAAATGGAGTGTAACTTCAACAGAGCCAAGATAAACAAACCAAGAATGAGGAAACATTTAAGTTGCTAAAACAAACCCCTTTTGCTTGAATTGTGCAGAATAGTTGAAGATCTTCACCTTGTCTTCAGATCAAACGGTTATCTATCATAACAGACACAGTATTAGTCAAAGCAAAAGATGATGTAGAAGTTGTATAGTGAGGATAGACAAAGTTGAATAAATGAAGGGCTACTTGGATTGAAAAGGGCTTCAATAGACAAAGACACGATCGTCTACAACTTACAATAGATAAATGTGACATGCAAAGTGTTCTATCCAAGACAAAGCAGAACATAATTCATCCATTGCTTACACCAGACAAATACTACACTTCGTTCGTTTGAGCAAATTAAAGTTAGCTTTGTTTACTCTCAACAAACAACAAGGAACAAAAAAAGAAAATCACACTTTGTTTGTTAGTGCAAGACTGAGCGAACTTTGTCTGTCAACTCCAACAACTAATGAAAAACAAAAGAAGCACATCTCACTTCATCGGTACATATAGAAGGATATTTTTGTCAATCGATTAACCTATCTTTGTCATCGCTATCTAGAGATGATCTGTTATCTCTAATAGACAAACCATATATACGAAGGATTGATCAATAGACAAATCTTATGGAGGAATTTTGGCAGACAAAGAAGAGTTTGTCTCTCAGTCAGTTCAACTTCATCTATGCCAGTCAAAGTTCGTTTGCTACTTGTAATAGACAAATCATTCTTATAGAAGTTCAATTGATAGACAAACCTATGAAGAATTCATCTACAACTAATGGCTGACAAATGCAGACAGAGAGAGACCATGACTTGTTAGAGGAAAAGCCAATTTATATGATTAGCATACAAAGGGCATCTGCACTTGTGCCACCATTGGGTAGACTTATACCAATTACCATTTTCGGTAATAAGCAGTGCTACAAGACTTTCAAAATTGTGATGAGTCAAATGAGGAACACCTTTTTACACACCTTATCCTCCTCTCTGAATGGTAATGCAGCAGCTCAAGACAAATCAGAAAGACTTGGACTTCAATGGTAGAAAACTCAAATGGTCTTATTCATTCAATGCTGCTCTCATTTCTGCATTCAGTGGATCCCATCTTCTCCAATGGTTAATATTTTGAAAAAGCTATTTAAGTAGAAGAAGTGAGATGATTCAAAGGTGGTAAAGGAACCCATTCTAACTAGCTTAAGTATATGCAAATCCTTCCACCCATGGCCACGAGCTTAATCATCTTACATCTTGTATGAGCTACAATCTGCTTATCTTCATGGCCATTTATTTACATTTTGGAAAGATCTTTATATATTAAATAGAGTTGAAAAAGATCATATCTTCCCTTATGCTTAAATGTGTAATAGTTTTTTGGTTATTCTGAAAACTAGAGAATTTGTGGTAAAATCGATAAACCACATTATAATGAGTTGTTGGTGATCTCTAGAAAATCATCAAGTTTGTTGGTGAGCTTCAAAACCAATGAGTTGGTAGTTAGCTTAGGAAAACTACCAAGTTTGTTGTGATCTTTGAAATGTGTGAGTTTCCTGGTGAGCTCATGAAACCAGAAGAAGTGTCGGGGACACTTGTTTATGGCCCCTAGAGTTAGAATCCATAAGAAGTGTCAGGGACACTTATGTATTCCATTGTACGGGGTATAGTGGAACCTAAGGCATAATGAGTTGATGTCCTTAGAAGAGTGGATGTAGGGATAAGGTCCTGAACTACTATAAAAATCATCTTGTTTGTGTGTGTAAGTGTGTTTGTGTGTGTGTGTATGTGCGTGTGTGTGTTTATTTTATTTCTCTGCACTTTACTATTCTATTATTCATCTTACACCACACCACACACAAGCATGAAAACAGGGAAATGATCTAATAGGGGTTAAGCAAAGAATTTTTATTAACCCAATTCACCCCTCTCCTCTTGGGTTAAGCCATCCTACTGGACTCTACAAGATTAACTTTGGGCAGCAATATAGAAGACATTAGAGTGAAAATTCTGCATTTGAAATGCATTAGAAAAGAACTCCCATAATTGGACAGCTATATGGGCAGATTATGGTACCTAAGAATGATGGTTATTTGACTTGAAATAGGGGAGAAAATAGTTGGGTTTATGCCCTTAAAATCATGCTAACTTCCATATTGAAATGGAGTTTAAGGACCCTCCATATGGTAGCTTGAATGGACTACAAATCTGATTTTTTCTTTTACCATTGTAAGTCATGTTAATAATGACTTGAGAAGGGTTGTTTTGTGTTTACTAAGATTACTAAAAGTTGAAATTAGTAAAATGGTGTTTGGGGATGATCTTTGATCTTAGGTAAGGCATCTTAGTTAACGAAGTATAAAAATTGTGATTTGAATGAAAATCCTCAAATTGGAACATATCTAATCTTAATTTAAAATGGATGATAATTTTCACTAGAACAAGTGTTTGGAATGTGTAATTGAGTAATGAGATAAGAATATATCTTATTAAGATAATTGGGTGAATTCCACCTAGTTTATGAAATTGAGTTAAATCTCCCACTTAGACATGTGTAAATTTCAATTGTAAATGTTATATATGAAGGATCCGTTGGGCATTGACTTGGGAACCAAGTTGTTGAGTTGGAGGTTGAGAATTATGTAGTTATTCACTTTTGAGTAAATAGGTTTCTTTCTATTGTAAATTTGTGAATGAGTAGATTGATGAGGATATTGAGTATCCCATGATTTGCATATGGGCACCATGTTCTTAATGGTATTTATTATATTGCATTATGATTTGAATGTTGAAATTATACATTTACGTATATTTACTTTACAACTTGGATTTGGCTATATGTTACAATGAATTGGTCTTGAAATTGCATTGCATGGAATTTCATTATGAGTCATGAATCATAGGGGGTATGATTGATTCATATATATATGGTGGTATCTTGATGATAGTGTAGTGTAAATGTAACTTGGTGACTTGCGACTCTAATGTAGTATGGTTATGCTTGGGGTGCATGGTGGATGACATCTGATGGTTCAAATTATAATTTATTGCAAGTGTATGGATATATAACAATATAGTGTGCGATGCAAGGGTCGATCCCATAGAGAATGACAAACCAACTTAATTAAGGTTTGGTATAATTTTAGAAACTTAATAGAATAAAAGTAAATAAATAGCTAAAGATAATATAAAGAGATTAACAAGAAGAAGAAATCTAGGGATCTGATTTCTCACTAGATGACACCCTTTTACCAATGGAATGTTGGACTTAATGTGTCACGCCCCGCCTTCTGAGGTGCGACTTGTCATTTTATACTATATTTTACCTCGAATTACCTACTTTTAGGGTGGGGTGCTCTACCCAAAATTTGGCAAAGCCTCCTCTAAATTTCATCCATTCAAACCTATAAAATCATACTATACATCGACTTTAAATGAATGAATGAAACAATTTTAAAACACACATACCCACATTCCCACAGCCCAAAATCTGTATCACACTATGATGACAATAACTTAACTTATTCCAAGATACATAATATGCATATTTTTATACTATTATGACATGCCACTCTATTACAATACACATCAAGGATAATTTAATATAATTATACATCACTTGAGATCTTTGAATAAAAATATACAATGACATATGAATTTCCAATACAAATTATTCTATTATAACAATATGGTCTTCAATATTAACTCACCAAACCCAAACCTCGGTTAGGAATCTTCATCTGGCCTGACAACTAAAATTTCAAACAAAGAGGCGTGGGTTTGGGCAACTCAATAAGTAGGCATGTTAAATAAATAAAATCATGATCAATAAACAATTATCAATGATATATCATGTTTAATCCAAAATTTTTATCATTCATACTCAACATCACAATTATCAAATTTTACAATTTATAGTTATTTCAAAGGGGATAATTTTCATCCCTTTTGATAGAATAAACAAGAATGATGAAACATACAGTGGAATATGTCATAATCCCACCAGCCAAATGTTCATGTCTTACTCTAAACATTAGCCTATTATCCATGTCAAAAATCAATTACAATAAACTCTTTTTCAAATTCAGCATTTACACTTATTAAAGATCGCCATAGCCCCTTTTTTATAAAACATTTCAAATCTCCCAATAATTACTTCCTACACATCACATGCATGAAATGGACCATGTTTATGCTATTTATCACTTTATTTGAAGTCAATTTCCAAAAATCACTCATTTAGTTTTTTAATCGAATTTCTCTGAATTTTCTGCTATAAATGACCTCACATGTCATTTTCATTCTAAAATGAATCCAAGTCTTAAACCAAGATTCCTCAGACATCACATAGATGAAAAAGTATGTTTATGCTATTTTCCACCTCATTTGAGGTCAATTGTCAAGAATCAACTATTCAGTTCTTTTTTAACCAAATTTTCTATCATAAGTAACTCCATATGCCATTTTCATTCCAAGTTGCATCCAAAACTTAAACTAATATTTCACACATATTACAATACACATAATAATCAAGCTACATTGGTCATTCAAGTCATATACATGACTTTACTCAAAATCACCACTTAAGTTCTTTTTCACTCAAAACTACTAATGAAGTCATTTTCTTCGTTCGATTCAGTTTTTCATAATAAATTTCTTTATAAAACACTATGTATTACTTTAATTTCTCAATTTACTAAAATGCAAAGAATTTTCCCTAAATTTCAACACCACAGGTGTTACATAATGCCTCACTTGGGTTCATTATTTCAAAAGTAAGATTATTAAATCAAGTGCTTTCACTCATTCCAACTACCTATGGTGTGTGGCATAATTGAGGTGAAAACCCATTAAAGTCAAAAATATAATAACAAAAATAGAATGGTTTAGCATATGGTATGTCCGTTAACTATCTATCCTTCTCATTCAAGGGAGCTCGTGGTTTAGCATAGATATATAATCTAACTCATAATATTGGTGATCAAGCAATAAAATAAATTAAATCATTACAAACAACATCATGAATGAAATAAGATCATCTAGCATTAATAATATCCAACAATCCATAACGAAGAGTATAAAAAATGGCTACATTCTCACCCTGGAAAAAAAGATTTAGTTCATAAGAGAAAATAAAATAACTCCCTGAGATAGATGATAACAATGAAGAATATCTTCTCTCTTTCTTCTTTCTTACTTGCAATTCCTTCTTCTTCTCCATGAGAAATCTCTCCGAAAAATGGCTCCAAACCCTTGAAGAAAAACTCTAAAAACAGAAGTGAGAAGAACCCCTAAAAAAACCTAAGTTTTTGCTTAAAAACCCCTAAAATACGCAACTGCGAAAAAAATCACCAAAACAAGTCCGCTGCTGGCCCCAACGGTGCCAGATGGGCATCGAATTGTTGCCCAGCAGTGGTCTTTGGTTCCCCACCTTGCGGTGTCGGCTGACTATCCTGCTCTGTTTTGCCTTTTTGTTCCATCTTTGTAGCTGTTTTCTTTTCCAAACATTGAGCTTCTTCTTTTCCTTCTTTTTGTACTTTTTTTTCGCATGACACCTAAAAAATCCAACAAATAAGCATGAAAATCATCTAAAAGAGATAAGGATTTACAGATAAATAAGCTTAAACATGTTTAATATAAGTGAATGAAATTCACTCATCAAATACCCCCAAACTTACTTATTTGCTCATCCTTGAGCAAACTAGAAATTTAAACTCATGAATCAGTTAGGATAATTTCTCTCAATCAATTAATAACATGCCAGACAAATTACACATGTATATATAATTCAAAAATCATTCAAGACACTTACCAAGAAATCTAATGAAACTCATGCTTCATCAATCCTTTCATGAAGTGAAAATGTGTGTGTGTGTAATGTAAATTTCATTCTAAATGCATACTTTTCAGTCAATAATGTGCAAGCCAGTGATTCTAATGATCTTCATAAAACACTCTATAAGCTTGTTTTTCATAATCCCTCTCCATTAATGTAGATGACTCTATTCATTTAGATCAATAGGTCTTTATTAAGCTTGTAATGGGGCCTTGGGTTTACCTAACAAAGAAAAGGAAGAAGGATTCACAAGGTAAGAGATCATAACTGAATTATATATGAATGTTCACTCTCTTGAATCTTTTTTTCATCTGGGTTCTTTTTTTGTTTTATTTTTATTATTATGGGCTTTATTACTATCATACCCTAAACTTTTTTTCTACCAAGTTCATTGAGATGTGATCCCCCCCTATTATGGTCTATATTACTACCACACCCCCAAAATTGTTTTCTATTGAATTCATGGAGATATGGTTCCCCCATTTAAAAGATGATTCCTAACTAATTCTTTTCTTTTTGTCCTTTTTCTTCTTCTTTCAGTATTGTTCTTTTCAATTCCCCCCAACTTAATTTCTTTTGCTTCACTCATACCTCTCTAACAACCATGTGTATAGAATATATCTCTTATAGGTTAAGAATGGTTTTTCAATCTAAAAGGGTTTAGATAATGAGGCTAAAGAAAGAAAATCGAATGGTGGCTTTTCATATGCTTTGCATATATTATTCTTTTATGAAGGTTCAAAGGAGACACTAGTGACATGAATGTACTAGGTTATCTTGAAAGGCTCAAATTGATAAAAAAAAAATTGCCTAAATCACTTCCAAGTAAATATGTAATCTAGGATTTCACGTTGAGAAATAATCAAATAAGTTCTAGAATGCTTGTATCAACCAAAATAAGTCACTGAATTTACTACTCTATTAACTCATCAACATACACTTTGCATAATTATAACATAATATGGTTAATGAAATTTTCATCAATCATGAAAAAGAAAGAATTATCATAAAAATCATTAGATCATGAGGTAGCATCGATCCTTCCTTATAAATCATATGCAATGGTAATCAAAAACTTAACATATGTTACTGATCATTAAGAGAGAATCTATTCTATTCAATTAGCATAGTTCCTCTTGATTTTCTTTAGCTAAGTCAACATAAAAAATTTAAACATAACACATAAGTAACTTCAAACTAGCCAAACTAGCTAAACACATGATACACAAACTAAATAAACTGCAACAACCCCCAAACTTAGACAAAGACATCCATAAACACAAATAAAATGCTAAACACCCCCAAACTTAAACAAAACATTATCCTCAATATAGAATAAAGCAATGGAAAACAAGGACTTCCCTGACATGGGTGGATCAATTGTCTGAGTTTTCATCTGGTGCCCAACTTGAATCTTCGCCCGGTACATTAGGAAGTGTAGGTGGAGGTGGGAAGATAGTGGACCAATTTCCAAGTGATATGTTGCAGCTCTGGAACATGGTAGTAAGGGCATTGTTATAATCTACCATATACTTGTATATCTTCCGCTGGTCCTTCATCATTTGCCTTGTATAACATTGAATACCCACGAGGCGAGTTTGGAGACCAGCAAGTGAAGGTTCTTTAGAAGAAGAACCTCTTATGGGTCTCTGCTATGGAGAGTTAGGTGGTGAAGATGAAGGACTTGCGTTTCTACATGTTGTCTTCTCAAATGTATCTATCATTGTATCATTGATGACTGGAAGAGGTTGTTGAAGTTCCTCTTGAGTAGAGGTAGGAACTCCAACTATGAGACACAACCAGTAAATAAGTGAAGGGTGTCCCAATTCACTAGTGAGCCTTCCTATGATGAAATTGATGATGGAGCGCTAAATCACTCGGCCCACATCAATAGACAACCCTGTCTGAATGGCATAGTTGAGAACAACTTACTCCCTTGTAACATAAGACACATGGTTGGAAGGCAACATTTTTGCTGAAATGAAATAATCTCATGCATTGCTTGTTCCTTCCAACTGCCCTCTTGAAAAATTAATTACCCTATCATGCATAGTCTTCCACTTACTGCTAGAATAAGCAAGGTAAGAAATAATAGCATCATTATCTAGTCCTTGTGCCAACCAATCAGAGTATTCGTCTTCTTCAATTTCTTCTAACTCATAAGCTTGATTAATAGTAACTCTATCAAAAGAAACCATTTGACCATGTACCAACACTTTCATCTCCTTAGAGTCTGCTCTGAACTGCTTTCTGGCATTGGCATAAAACTCTCTAACTAGTGGCAGCACTGTTGCCTCCGGAAGAGCTGTGAAGGACATCCAACGCCATGCTTGAATAAGGTCGGCTATATCAGTGTAAGTTATATACAAGCCTCTTTCCTTTATACCTTGGTAATTAATCATGGAACTATTAAAAATTTCTTTCACTCATTTATTAACGAATGTGGGTATAGGTGGTGCATTAGGATCTATTGTCCTTCTCTTCCTAGATTGACCAACACACAAAGATTTCCTTGGAGGCATGGTGACAGTGCTAGAAGGAATGTAGTAGCACAATACTTGAGCAATCATAATGAATCAATTCTACCAAGCTTCCTCAAAATCAAAGTACACCACTCCACTTAACTTTACAAGAATAACAAGCAACAATAAGAATATGTGCGTATATAACAAGAATGAAGTCACTTTCTTCACCAAGGCATTTCATCAAACACATAGCATGCGTATTGAATCTTCTCAACGAATGCCTTGATAACTTCTCTAATTCAATCCCAATACACACTCACTCCTATCACATGTAATCTTACAATATATGCCTAACAAATACCACACCCAACTTGGCATAAGCAATTCACCAAACACTTGATGTGCACAACTTCAACCAAGCTCTATACACAAAAACCCAACTCTAAATCTTCTCAAACTACCACAAAACCAAAGCACTTCACTAAGAAAGCCAATCGAATAAAGATTAAGATGATCCAAGTAACTTGCTTGTGATTCCAAGATATGTGCACAAAGTTGTCAACCCAACTTGAAAATTTTTTTGAGGAAGATGATGAATAGTGGAATGGGAGAGTTGAATCTAAGGATGGAATGGAAAAAGGAAGAGTTTGGGTGTGAATCCTTGAGTTTTGGAGTGTATGGATAGGTTTAGGGTTTTGAGGAGGTGTTTTGGAGAGAGAGAGAGAGAGATGAGAGCTTGAGTGAAAAGGGGAGATAGAATAGGGTGTGTGCATGTGGGTTTTAAGGTAAGCCGTGTGGCTGCGTTACTGCTAGTTTTGTTTTTTTTTTTTGAATGGTCCTAGTGCCGATAGTGCTAGATCGCTACCTCTGCCTTGTGTTTTTGCTTCCTTGAACATCCCTTTTCCATGTTATTCCATCACCCCAATCTGATCTCCATGCTTGAAGTTCTTAGTTATGCATTTAACCTTTAAAACATGAAACAATAATATATTAAGTATAGCAACTAGGAAAGTATAAATGTAATCTAACAACTTAATAATCAAAGCAAACTTATTTAAACTAATGCAACTAGCCTACTTTATTAATGTAAAAAGATCACTACTTCTAGAAAATTGAAAAGATTGAAAAACAATAACTTGGGTTACCTCCCAAGAAGCGCTTTATTTAATGTCTAGCAAGACGAACTCCTTCTTTTCTACAAATGTTCAACACTTTGTTCAGCTACAATTGCTTTGGCTTGCTTTGGTTGGCTAGGCAACGTCCCTAGTTTGTGACTTTGTACTACTTTTGCAATTTGTACTAACTGGGTTTCCATCTTTTTCATGGATGCTTCCATGTTATGGAACCTGGAATCAATGTTTTGGAATTTGGTTAAATGAGTATGGAGCTCAGTTTGTGTTGCTTGCATGAAACTCTGTAGTGTTTTTCTTCAAGCATAGGCTTTTTTAATTGAGGTTGAAATGAGCTTCCAGTTTGATTCTGATTTCTTTTATTGTTCCAAGAGAAATTAGGATGATTCCTTCAACCAGGATTGAAACTGTTTGAGTATGGATCATTTCATGGCCTCTGGTTGTAAATGTTCATTGCATTGGCTTGCTCAGCATCACCTCTAAAATATTCATTTAAAGGGCAAATATTAGATGAAGGTCCTGAATTACCACAAAGAGAACAAACCTCTTTAGGAGCAGGTTATGGTTACTTTAATTCCACCATCATTGATCACATTACCTTCATCTACTTAGCCATCTCTGGCATCTGCATTGATAGAGCAAAATTAGTATTTACTTCATAAAGTCCCGTAGATCTACCTCTTGCACTCTTCTATTGGTAATTTGCTCCCAACATCTCATAAAGCTCATAAGATTCTTCTAGAGTCTTCTCTCCCATGGCTCCACCTACAACATTATCAATCATGGCTTGGCATGGTTGTGTCAGTCCATCATAGAAAATTGGTTAAGCAACTGAAGTGGATATTTATGATGAAGGCATTGAACCAAAATTGCTTTAAACCTTTCCCATGTCTCATGGAAAGCTTCACCATCCATCTGAGCAAAAGTAACTATTTCAATCTCAATCCATCAGTTTTCGCATCAAAGTAAAATTTTCTAATGAACTTATTATAAACTGCTCTCCAAGTTGTTAATGGGCCAGGAGCTTCTGTCATGAACCAAGTCTTGGCTGCATCTTTCAGAGTATATGGGAAACATCTCATATGTAACTGATCTTCTCTTAGCCTCTGCAATAGAAATATTTGGATGGTTGCATAGACATCATGTATGAAAGTCAAGGGATCCTTTGAAGCTAACCCGTGGAAAGATGGAGGCATGTTAAGTAAATATGTTTCAAATCATAATTTCTAGCATCCTCATCTAACACAATGCATGAACGTGAAATCCCTATAGTAGGGCATGCAAACTCTTTCATTAATTATTGAGCATGTTGAGCTTATTGAGCTTGTTGCTCTAGTTGAGAAACTTGGATCTCCTCATTGTTAGGCATGTTTGCTTCTTCTTCTTTGATTAAAATCTTTGTTTCAATTTCCACTTTGTTAGCATGATTTTTTAATGGAAACTGAGTAGGGTTCAAAGATCTCCTTCTGTGCATTCACAACACTATAACACAAAGAAGGAAACAATTAAAAATAATCTTATATACAATTATAAATAAGAAGAAAAAGAAAGAATGTAACTAATATGAATCAAATCAGTTTAGAATAGTTACCTGGCAACGATGCCAAAAACTTGATGGTTTAAATTATAATTCCTCACAAGTGTAGGGATGTATAGCAATATAGTGTGCAAAGTAAGAATCGATCCTACAAAGAATGACAAACCAACTTAATTAATCATAGTTACTAAGTATATAACTAAATAGACTTGGAATAAGGTTTGGTATAATTTCAAAAACCTAATAGAATAAAAGTAAATAAATAGCTAAAGATAATGTAGAGAGATTAACAAGAAGAAGAAGTCTAGGGATTTGATTTCACCACTAGATGACACCCCTTTGCCAATGAAATGTTAGACTTAATGCCTCACTTGGGTTCATTCTTTCAAAAGTAAGATTATTACCATTAGGTGTGCCAGTTTAAATCAAGTACTTTCACTCATTTCAATTAACTATGGTGTGTAGCATAATTGAGGTGAAAACCCATTAAGTTAAGAACATAAGAACCAAAATAGAATGGTTTAGCATATGGTGTGTACCTAAACCATGTATCCTACTCATTCAAGGGAGTTCATGGTTTACCATATGGTGTGTACCTTAACCATGCTTTGATAAATAATCTAACTCATAATATTGGTGATCAAGAAATAAAATAAATTAAATTATTGCAAACAACATCATGAATGAAATAAGATTATCTAGAATTAATAATATCCAACAATCCATAACAAAGAATATCAAAAAGGTAACCCTAGAAAAAGAGATTAAGTTTATAAGAGAAAATAAAATAACTCTCTGAGACAGGATGATAACAATGAAGACCATCTTCTTTCTTGCTTGCAATCCCTTCTTTTTCTCCACGAGAAATCTCTCCTAAAAATGGCTCCAAACCCCCAGAGAAAAACTCTAAAAATGGAAGTGAAAAGAAACCCTGAAAAACCCTAAGTTTTTGCTTAAAAATCCCTGAAATATGCAACTGTGGAAAAAATTTGCAAAACAAGTCCACCATTGGCGCTGGCTTGCTACCCGGAGGTGGTCTTCAATTCTAGCGCCAACGATGCTCACTGGCTGTCCAGTTTTGTGTTATCGTTTTGCTCCATCTTTGTAACTATTTTCTTTTCCAAACTTTTAACTTCTGCTTTTCCTTCTTTTTCTACTTCTTTTCAGCCTTTAAGACACCTAGAAAATCTAACAAATAAGTATGAAAATTATCTAAAAGAGATAAGGATTTGCAAATAACTAAGTTTAAACATGTGTAATATAAGTGAATGGAATTCACTCATCAACATCTGTGTGGTTGTATTATTATGCCTTAGTGGCGCAAAAATGATGTGGAACCTACGGTGTGGAGATGCCTTAGTAGCATGTGGATATGACTTGGTAGCATGGATGTGGCACCGTGGGGTGTGGTGTATCTTAGTAGCATGGTTGTGGCACCTGCGAGGTGTGGATATGTCTAAATGGCATGATATTTGATATTTGAGTAGTGATGATTTGTAACTTGTGAATATGATATACTTAATCTCCTCAGTAGATGTGCATGGTGAACTTGTGATCCCTATAGAGTAATGAGGGCAGGGTGTCATGGAACGGTAATGGAAGAATAATCATGGACCTGGCAGGCTTCATAGCCAAGGGTATAGGGAGGGACAATTTGCACATCAAAGAGGGTAGAGGGTTGTGTTCTTGTTCCTAATGGGTCATGATGAAGAATATGTTTTGATAATGATGTATTGATGATGAATATGTCTTGATGAGGATGCCTTGATGGTGAGGTTGTATATGAATCCTGATTATGAGGATGACTTGATTATGATAATGTATTTAGAAGATGTGTTTAATCCTGGTGAATTATGTTTTAGTAATGAGAACATGCACATTATGGGTGTAAGAATATGTTGCATTGTCATGAAATTTAGCATGTTATGGATTTACACATCTTGGATTTGAGCATGTTATTTTACTAAATTATTTATCATTATTTTGTCTTACCTACTTACTGAGTTTGCTTAGACTCATGCTGCTTTATTCATGGTTTTTAGTTGACAGGTTTGGCAATGGAGTCCAACTTACAGTTGGTGCTCATGATCGGGAATAGACTGAGACCCTCTTTATGATTGGATGGATTTGGTGTTAGAATTCCATATTTGAATGTTATACCCAGTGTATATGTATTTTGTAATTTTGAAAGGTTTCAAATTATGATGTATGCATTACGTTATGTATGAGATAATTGTACCAACATGTCATAGTGGTGGGATGTATGAATTTCTTGCAAGTCTAGTTATGTCATTTGCCATTACATTGCGGCTTTTTATTCTTGGCATAGTGTGGGTGCATAATATTGATTATGTTAGTGATGTTTCACTGAGTGGAGGTGTGGTATTATGTGGAGAATATTGTACAGGTATGGAACTCTAAGATTTTAGGAGAGACTCTACCAATTTTTTAGTAGAATCCTTTGCTGCAATATTAGTATGTAGCGCCCTAAGATGGGGGTGTTTCACCAATGAATGCTCCACATTGAAAAATGAAAATAAAATGCTTAAGAGTAAAATATCTACCATTTGTGAACTTGAGTGGGTCATGGTAGAGAACAACGCCTTGAGAAAGACCTTAGCCTCCACCTTGTTTACAATGAAACCAAAGAATAAACGTGGTCAATAAAGTAAGAAACAGAATTAAACATCTAGAAGAAAATAAGGGCCCAAGTAGACCATGGTTTGCGTTCCAAAAGCTATAGTTAAAATATTAAATGCTAACTCAGTCTCCAATGTTAGAGTAATGGCACCCAAGGAGTAATTGGTACTAAAATTTGCTGCCACTAACCCCCTTGGACCCATTCACAAATGGGTACCAAAATTTAAAACTTGACCTTATCATTGCAGGTGTGTCTAAGAGCCACAAGATTAAGCATGTGGTACATAGACAGTGATTGCTCAAGACACATGACAAGGGAGAAGGAGCTGTTCATTGAGTTGAAAGAGAAAACTAGTGGAATAGTAACCTTCAAAGATAATGGGAAAGGTAGAGTGGTTGGGATTGGTAAGGTCGTCTAACTACATTCTACTGTTATTTCTGATATTTTATTAGTTGAGAGATTAAAGCATAACCTTCTAAGTGTTAGCCAGTTTTGTGATAGTGGATACAAGGTTATGTTTGAATATCATATTTATTCTATTTTAGATCAACATGACTTGGTTGTAGTATTGGGCAAAAGGCAAGGACTATGTTGAATGAGTAAAATCCATCACAATATTGCTAGGCTGAAGCTATGAATACTGCTTACTTTGTTATCAGTAGAATTCCTACTAGGCCAATACTCAACAAAACTCTATTCGAGTTGTATTATGGTAAGAAGCCTAACATATCATTTTTTTCATACTTTTGATTGCAAATGTTTCATTTTTAACAATGGAAAAGGAAACCTTAGAAAATTTGATGGAAAATCTAATGAAGGGATATTCCTTAGCTATTCCATTACTGGCAAGGCATTTAGATCTACAACCTGAGTAGTGGAGCTGTAGAAGAGTCTATTATAATAAATCTACTAATTGTTCAAAGAGAACAAGTGATTTTGATGATGGAGTAGATAGACTCACAGCAAGTGTGGAGAAGCTAAGCATACAAGACAAATAGACATATGCTCCACAAATAGAAATAGCAAGGGATGAAGCAAACAAACAGATTGAATCATCCAAAAATGAGGTAAATGAGAGAGGTAATTCCTAGAGATTGGAGATTCATGTATGCTCATCCTGAAAACCAAATAATTATTGATGTGTTTGATAGAGTTAGGACTAGATCATCTTATCACCAAGTATGTAGTAACTTCACCTTTATTTTTCAAATAAAGCCAACTTGCATAGACCATATGCTAGAAGATGAGAAATGGATTTTAGCTATGAAAGAAGAGTTGGACCAATTTAAGAGAAATGACATGTGGACAATAGTTCCAAGACCTTACCATCAAGCTGTTATAGAAACTAAATGTGTCTTTAGGAACAAACTTGATGAATTTGGTTTAGTAGTGAGAAGCAAGATAAGATTAGTACCAAAGGGGTATTTTCAAGAAGAAGAGATAAATTTTGAGGAGTCATACACCCCTATTGCTAGGATAGAAACCATTAGAATATTGTTGACAATTGCATCTTTCATGAATTTTAAACTTTACCAAATGAATGTCAAATTTGCATTTTTTGAATGGTTTCATTAATGAAGAAGTTTATGTGGAACAAACCCTTGGGTTTGAGGATCCTCATGATCCTAAACATGTCTTCAAACTTAAGAAATCCCTCTATGGTTTAAAGTAGGCTTCTAGAGTATAGTATGAGAGGCTAAGCAGATTTTTGATTAAGAAAGGTTTCTCAAGGGGTAAAGCAAATATCACACTCTTCATTAAGCATGCTATGAATGACATTCTCATTGGGAAAATTCATTTTATTGTATTTGGAACTACTAATGAAAATCTTTGTTAAGAGTTTTCTAAGATAATGCAGGGAGAGATCGAAATGAGCTTGATGGGGGAGCTGAACTTCTTTCTGGGATTGCAAGTGAAGCAGATGAAAGAGGGAATCTTCATCCACCAAGCCAAGTATACAAAAGAGCTTCTAAAGAAATTTAACCTTAAAGATAAAAGAAGATATGTAATACTAATGAGCACTTCCATCAAAATGGACGAGGACAAAAAAGATAAACCTATATGTCAAAGCTTTATAGAAGCATAATAGGATCTCTACTACATCTTACTGGATATAGGCTAGATATCATGTTTAGCATTTGTATGTGTTCTAGGTTCCAATCAAATCCTAGAGAATCACATCTTAGTGTTGTAAATAAGATCTTTAGATACTTATTAGACACTCCAAACCTTGGTTTATATTATCCAAAAGTTTCTAGTTTTGAATTAGTTAGTTACTCTAATGCTGATTTTGCTACATTCAAAGTAGATAGGAAGAGTACCTCAGGAACTTGTTAATTTTTTGGAAGCATGATCATTTAATAGCTCTCCAGGAAACAAACATTTGTTGCATTGTCAACTACTAAGGCTGAATATGTTACAATTGGCAGCTGTTGTGCACAACACGGATGCTTTGGATGAAATGGAAGTTAGATGATTATGGTTTGAACTTCAGTGACACACCCATCAGATGTGACAATAGTAGTGCTATAAATCTGATCAAGAATCCAGTTTTGTATTCTAGATCTCAGCATATAGAAATCAAGCATCATTTCAATAGAGATCATGTCCAGAATCATTTTCACTAAGCTACTCCTCGAGGATAGATTTTGCATGATTAGGAGGAAGTTAGGTGTGATAGATCCACATGCATAATGCTTATTTCTTTATCATCACATTCCATTATGTTTACTTAATTTGAATGTTTATTCTTTCTATTTTATATGCTATATGTGCATGTCTTGAGATTTTGCACTTTACTTAGAATACTTCAAACATAGTTTTAGTTTTAAGACACACCTTCGGACATTATAAAACTTCACTTCATAACAACCAAAGCTTGTCTAGAATTCTATTTCAGACACAACCCTCTTTCCATCCAAAGTCATAATTTTAGACTATTCAAAATTCCATTCTTTATCTGAATTCATCTCTTCATTCGAAACTCTTCAATCTTTAGAGGCTATCGTCTGAAATTTTCTTGCGACTAAAAATCATTTCTGAGGCACCACCACATTTTCTTACTGAAATTGAATACACTTTCTTAGATAACCTATTATTCTCCTATTTTTAGCAAACATTCATTCCTCTCCCTTGAAAATACTTCCAAAAAACCCTCATCATCTTCCCAAGCGATACTATTTATACCCCCCATTCCTATCTCATAACCCATTCGCTGCTATGGAAAGAGGAAGAAGAGAGAACATTTCAGAGAGATATTAGTTTGAAAGCAGAGATAGCTAATGGTTAAAAGTATAATTCCTTGCAAGTGCATTAGTGTATTGTGTGCAAAGCAATGGTTGATCCCATAAAAAACTTATCAAACTAATTAATTTAAATCTAGTTACTAAACTAAACTATTATTAAATCAAAAGATGAAGTAAAAACTAATGGTATGAAATTGGTTTAAATAATAGAAACAATGATAATAAGTAAGATAAATGAGATTCTCAAGTTGCAGGATTCTAAGGATCCGATTTCACCCCTCAATGATATCCTATGTTGTTGGGATGTTGAATTCAATTCACATCTTGGATTTGTTCTATCTAATATATGATTGTTACCATTAGGCGTCTGGGTTTTTAAATCAAGTATTTTCTCCAATTCCAATTACCTATGGTGTGTAGTTTAATTGAGGTTGAAAACTCATGAAGATCGGAAGAACTTAATGAACCAAGTAGAATAGTTTAGCATATGGAGTCTACCTTAACTATCTACTCATTCATTCAAGAGTGCTCTAAAACATGGTTTAGCATATGATGTCTACCTTAACCATTTTCCTCAGACAATTAATCTAATTCACAAAATTGGTGATCAAGCAATTAAACAAATCGAATGACTGCTTTAAAAATAATGAATGAAACAAGATAAAATTGAATTGATAATCCAACAATCCTAATTAACAAAGAATATCAAGGAGGACTACATCTTCACCCTGGAAAAAGAAATTTTTGTTCATGCTAAAATTAAAAAGAACAATCTTCATGATCTGCATGATACAGAACTTGGAATCTCTATCTTGCTTCCTTGAAAAACTCTTCTTACGAAACTCTACTCAATCGTCTATTGTTAAGGATGTGTCTTCCCCTTTTTATAACTGTTAATTAGGGTTAAATAGCATCTTGCATAAAGTAAAACATGTTTTACTCATAAAATTTCAAATTTTCCAAAAATATCCATGATGCCACAATCGAGCACCGCTACATTTGATTTGGATGTCACCGCATTTAATCTCTGTCCATTGATTCATCTTGCCACATAATCTAGTGTCACGGTATTTAGTTGTTGGTTGTCAGGTTTACCCTATCACTACTTCATGCACTGCAGCATTTGTCTACCATCAACTCTTTTAGCTTTAACATTTTGAGCTCACGACATTTGATTTGGATGCTGCGACACTTGGCTACAAATCCCTTTTCACAGACTTCCTTCTACCTTTGTTTGTTCATCCATCTTCCATTACATTCCTCTTTTCTCTTTGTTGATTCTCCCATGTTTTCTTCACACTTCTCACATTCATGCACCTATAAATAAACACAATACATCAACTAGAAAAAACTCAAGAATAAACCAAAAGTTAGCTAAAAAGGTCATGATATAAGTGAACAAATTTTACTTATAAAGTAATGACAAAATTAATGCATATTTTACTAGAATGTGCTTCTAGACCACTAAATTCTCATTAAAAAAGGATCCAAAACATGTGAATTTAGGTATAAAATATAAGCTTATCAATAGAAGAAGCAGAGAATATGAAGATTTCAATCCATTGAAGCAGAGCAGAATGGATAGAAAGATTTTTAAGGAATCATGGATTGGAGATGAATCTTCTGAAAAGCTAAATGAAGATTGTAATAATCTTAAAGCTGAAGATCAAAAGATTATAGAATGCAAGCATCGACTTTGGAAAGCACAAAAATCATATGGAGGTTAATGAAGAGAAGGGAAAAAAGAGCCCAACAATAGTGAAACCATATCCACTCTTTCCCATCCAAAACTTCAATCCCTCCAATGTGACCTTCCCAAAAGTCATAGACACATGCCTCTGTAGGTTTTTTGACTTCTTCAAAGGATCGTAATTATTTTTTGCTCAAACCATGTTCTTCTCCACCCATATCTTCCATCCATCCCATCCCTATTGCACTTCTCACAATTTTATGTAACTTTGCTTGTATTGAAATGCAATAAAATGTCTTTATGTTTTCTTCTATGATCTCTACATTCTTATTGCACTCTCTATATCTTTCCTATTTTCTTACCATGTACCTTTTTTATTATGATAAAAATGGGGAGAAATAGTAGAACTAGAGTGAATTAGAGTGTATGCATTTAGGCGGAGCTATGTATATGCACTTAGTCAGGGGGAGCTACGTATGTTTTGTTATGAATGAAATATTTTTGTTTTGTTCCCATGTATGTTTATGATTGTTATATATTTTATCTGTATGAAAGGTAATTCATTTAGATCATAAAAAGGGGGAGATTGTTGAACCAAACCTCCTTTACTTAGTTTGATTTTGATGATGATACATTTAAACAACTAAGTTTTGATGATGAACAAAAGCATAAGAGTGAATGATTAAGCTACTGACTTCTATTTTCCTAAGTGTGCAATAACAAGCTTTATAAATGGGAAAATAACTTCAACTAAGTGGATAGCACTTAAAAGATAAAATCAGAGACAAGATCCACCAATAATCAAAGGAAGAAAATGTATATGCTCCAAGGACAAATGATCCAAGCATCTAAGGCAAAATCCATAGCTAAGAACATGCCTAGCATCATTCATAAGCTTCAAAGTCACTTCGAACAATGCCAAAGTTAGTAAGACAGATGCCCATGTTTGAACAAAAGCATGGCTTGAAAACATACTTTAGTAGGAAAGAAACATTGTTCGAATGAAGTGAAGCTAAGTTTCGAATGCAAGCAAAGGTTCAGACATTACGGAACTAAGTTCAAACTTTGTGAAGATCATGTTTGGAAGCAAAGCAAAGTTCGAACAAATTAGAAGTATGAAGCCAAGATGTTGGAAGCTCAATGTTGTTTTGGACAAATACAACACATTATGGAATTAGTCTACATTGTGTCTCTCAGTCCGAAATAGGATTAGTCCCAAGCTTCAGTCAAATGTGGATAAAAGGTTCATACATTCCAGGATTATTATTTTGGACATTGCCATCCATTTTAAGACAAATCTGAAGTTCTCATGTAGCCAAGTAATCCATGTCATACCATTCAGTCCGAAAACTACTTAATTCAGACAAAGTGAAGTATTTAGGATGAAGCCAAGCTAAGCAAACTCTCTGTCCAAATTTATTTGATATAGCTAGAAGGACTTATCTTGGACAAACCAAAGAAACACAAAAGAAGACAATTTGTCTCAGATGCAAAGATCACAAGTTGTGTTTGAAATTTTTATTTCATATAGTTTAAAATTGTGAAAGATTCAATAGCACAGGTTTCTGATGGAGATTTATTCTTCCTTCCAGACAAAGTAAAGCTATGAAAATGTCATAATGGTCAAAAAATCTTAATGATTCCCTAACATTTAATCAATGTCATCTTCTCCAATGGGAAGATTTTGAATCCAAGCTTAAAAGGAGTAAACGGAGCTTGTTCCAAGTGTTACCAAGTTAGAGAGAAAACAAAACAAAAGCATTTACTTAAGATTTAAAGTTTTCTTCCAACTCCACTATGAAAAATGCTATCTACAATCGAAGAACATTCACTACAACAACTCTTCGAAGTCTAAAATTTCTTATGCTTACTGTAATGCATTTATTTTCTCTAAGCTTTCATTTTTGTACCAATCATCCTGTGTAAGAGGCATTTCTATTGTACATCCTTCATTGATTTGGAACAGCAAGTAAGGGGCTTTCTAATAATGTATTAACTTCGTTGGTTAGCTTGAAAACCAATAATTATATAAGTTCATTGGTTATCTTAGAAATCAATAATTGTATAAGTTTGTTGGTGAGCCTGGAAACCAACAGGTGTTAAGTTTGTTCGTGAGATTGTAAAATAAACAGGTGATTAATGGAACTTGATTGTAGTGAGTGAGGCTGACTCAGGGAGTGAAGTAGGTACCGTGTTAGGCCGAACCACTATGTAAATACTATTGCCTTATGCTATGTGATTTGTTTTCCATCCTTTTATCACTTTAATCTTTAACTTGGCCAAAATTTTTAAAGGCTCAATTGACCCCCCTCTTGAGCCATCATTTGAACAGTACCAACGCTGACTTTGCTAGATAGAAATTTGATTGGAGAATCATAAGTGGAATATGTCAATTCCTTGAAAATATACTAATCGCATAGTTTTCAAGGAAACAAACTAGTATAGCACTATCTCATGAGGAAGCAGAATACATAGCTACTAGGAGTGGTTGTGCTTAATTGTTATGAATAAAGCAATAATTGTTGGATTATTATAACAACCCAGGGTGTTAAAGTGAGAAAATCTTTTCTTAGATCATCATTTTGGAATAATATGTAAAGGAGTTTATTAAATTGTGAAAGGATTAGTTATGTATTTTAATGAAACTATGAAATGGGTGATTAAAGAATATGTTAATCATCTTTAATTGAAGGGATTATTGAGAAATAGTGGCTGTATGTGTAAGATATTAAGGTGCACCACCAGAGCGCCTAAGAGGGAGACAAGATAAGTACTCCATCATCCTTATCTTCCCCATTTCATTGCCTCCCTTCTCCTCTCACACCCAGCCTCTGCAATAGCCTCTCACACACCACTAGTCACCCAATTATTGCTTGGAAAAATTCCACTTGGATGTACAAATCTCACCCACCCATCAAATACCAAAAACCCCTTTCATGTGGACGTGGATAAGAAGGAGAAAAATCATTTTTCCACTTGAAAATCCCCTTTTTGCTGTAATTTATGGAAGGGACATAGGGATTCAAGTTGGATTATCATTTTGGAGAGGAAAAACATGAAATTTCAAGGTAAGTATATTTCTCCAACCAGATTTCTAAATCTTTGTTTTGGTAGGGTTTCTATACAATTCATGGTTGCTATTGGAATTTGGCATGGATTAATTGGGGATTTCATGGAAAAATGAATGAAATACTTAATTATAGCAATAATAGAATGATTTGAGTATGGAAAACCTGTGTATATTGTTATCCACAAAGTGAACAACAACATATATACATGATAGAGTTGGGAATTTCATGGGTAATGAAGTGGGCTAAGTATAATTGATTTTTGGATATAATTAGTGTCCTAATAAAGTTTTTTGGATGATGATTGTGTTCAATTATTGAGCGTATGTTGTTGGGAACAAAATTTTATTTGAGATTAGGTACAAAAAATGAAGCAAAATGCAAGAAATTGGGGCAACCAAATGGACGCCAAGGCGCAAGAAGGCAGCGCCGTGGCACCCATGAACTATAATGGTTGTGTGAGTTTTTTCGTGATTTTCTTAGGGGATTTGATGCTGTATCGCTTAAAGTTTTTAGAGAGGAAAAATAGGAAAAAAGGGGGTTGTCTTTACTTCTAATAATTTTGAGAAAGAGTTTGCCTTGGTAATGACATTATGATGATGAATGTGTATGGATGAGAATGCCTTGATGATGAGGTGATAACTAAATCTTAAATAGGTATTCTAGTGAAGAAAGCATTGAAATTGTGACTTAATTGAAAACCCCCAAATTTGGACCATATGGGATCTCAAATTGAGATGGGTGATGATTTCCAACTAAAATAAGTGTTGAAACATGTAATTAAATAATGACATAAGAACATACCCTAATGAGATCATTGGGAAAAATTCACCTAGTTTATGAAATTGAATTATAATTCACATTTGGACATATGAAATTTCATTATGGTATATATTGTGTATGTAGGATTCATTGGACATTGACTTGGGAGCCAAGTGCTTGAATTGAAGGTTGAGTTGAGGATTTATGAATTTGTTCACTGTTAAGGTAAGTAAGCTTGTTTTTGTTACTCATGTGTGAATGTGTGGCTTATTGGGGATAGTGATTATCCCATGATTTTGCATATGGGTGATAAGTGAATTTTATTCACCTAAAATGTCTTTTTAAACTAACTTTTGGTTCATTTTTGAGTTGCATTTAGTTGATTTAAAGTGTTTTTGTTTGTATTTACTTGTAGGGACATGGATATAGGAGAAGTGATAGAAATATGGAGAATTAATAATAAGAGAAGAAGACATGAAATGAAGTGAAGGAGAAGTAGAGAATTATGGACAGAAAGTTCATGTCATGGCATGGAAATTCCATATCACGGCACCAAACATAATGCAAAAGTTCTTCCAAGACATCATGTTCCTGCCATAGCATGGAACCTGATACGTGTAAAATTTCAACAAGACAGTGAATCTGTGTTGCGACACAAAATTTCCATGTTGCAGCACAACTTTCCATGTCACGGCAGTAAGATGGAGATAACTTCCAAATTTTTAGGATCTTTCTTAACTTGTGCAATAAAGCTAAACCCTAATGAAGATGATATAAAAACAAGTTTTGGGCACATCTTTAGAACACTTTTGCAAGGTTTGGAGGCAGGAAAAAAGAGAGAAAAGCAAAGATAGAAGATTGAAGGTGAAATCCTCTTACAAAGGAAGAGAGAGATGACAATGGAGCAAAGTGCATAAAACACCATGTGGAGAAGCTTATCTCTTGATCTTTCTTTGTTCTTTTTTAGTCATTTTCCTTTGTTAAACATGTTCAAGATATTGTGTATTGTTTTGCTTGATTATCTCATAAGCTAAACACATTAATCTAGGGGAACAATGTAGCCGGATAATGTGTATATAGTTTCTTTATGTTTAATGCATTTCTTTGTTTGTTCATCATCTTTGTTGAGTGTTTAATCTAATGTTAATGCTTGTGAAAGAATGCTAGCCCTTTCAACATGATGTGTGATTCAATTTGAGGCTGAGAAGTAATAATCAAATTAGACCATGATTAGCCACCATAAGATGATCATGATTACAGAGAATCCATGAGCTTATGCAACATTATAGGTTTCTTGATCTTAATGGATCTTGATTAGTTTATGATTTTCACAGAGATATAGGAAATTAGCAAATTGAGATAGGTTGTTATAACTTGAGAAAGACTAGCAATTATCCAAGAGAAACTTGTTATCAACATAGGAGCAAACATTGATAGTTAAATTGATGAAACTAAATATGATTAATATAGTGAAATTGAAAACCCCTAGATGTTTAAGTCATCTCTTTATATTTATCCATAATCCATATCATTGCCTGAGTTTATTAATCTAAATATTTTCTATTTACACTCACATATCATAATTTAATCATTCAAACAAAATTTAGAGTTAGAGTAGTTGGTATTTGGCATACATACATCTTTGTGGGAACGATATCTCACTCATTCTTTATTACTTGTTTGTCACATGTGAACTTCCATTAAGGAAAATCCGTAATAAGTTTTTGGCAATATTGTCAGGGATGGTAGCATTGCCAATATCAAAATAAATAACTCTAGTTTTGCTTTAAAATTTTCTTTTCTTTTATCTTTGTTATTCATTAGAATTCTTATTTCTATTTCAAGAGCTTTCATAAGTGTATGCAAAGTTCTAAAAGCAACAATTTGATCCCTCTTAATTTTGAGATAAACATACACTTCAAGGTATTAGAAGGGAGAGATGAGCAGTTTCCAGTCAATCGCAAATTACTATGACTAATTCAAGAGAAGTGAACGAGAATCATCCTCAGCTATCATTACAGGATTATGCATTGCCAACTGCAACTAGAATTTAGCTAGTGATAAGAAAACTAGCCATTGTTGCCAAAAACTTTGAGATGAAGCTAGTTTTCTTATCGATGATCCAAGGAGCTCAATTCAATGGGCTGCCGAATGAAGATCCAAATGCGCACATCACCAGATATGTGATACCTTCAAATACAATGGGATCTCCAGTGATGCTATTCGCTTGAGGCTTTTCCCTTTCTCCTTAAGGGATAAAGCAAAAGTTGGTTGAATTCTCTACCTACAAATTCCATCACCAATTAGGAAGATTTGGTGCAAAAGTTTCTTGCCAAAATTTTTCCTCCAATAAAAACAACAAGAATGTGGATGGAGATCAACAACTTTGCTCAGCATGAAGGCAAAACTCTCTCTGATGCATGGGAGAGATATAAAGAGTTGCTACAAAAGTGCCCACACCATGGGCTGCCCAAGTGGATGCAAGTTCTAAATTTCTATAACGAACTAACCAGGAACACCATAACCTTGATCAATGTATCTGAAAGAGGATGAAGCTTATGAGCTGCTAGAAGACATAGCCACAAATGACTTCCAATGGCCAAGTGAGAGAACTATATTAAAGAAGCCAGCAGGAGTATATGAGATTGAGCCTATCTCTAACTCTAGAGATATTTTCTTCTTTCTCTGAAAAGCTTTATTAGCTCCAAAGGGTTATCTTCTTGTCTCTGAAGTGCTTGAGCGACTCTAAAGGGATGAAATTATAAACCCAAAGTTGACTCTGAAGTTTTCTTAATAATTCTAAACTTTTTGTTTTCTTCTTTTAAGTATATTTGTGAATTATATACTTAATTCTCTTAAGCATTTACTTGGTTTCTTCCTTTAAGCATCATAAAGATTATTCTCAAGATTATTTTGAAAAATGTTTCTGTAAAATGCTTGAGAATAATTTGTTAGTATCTTAATGTTTCACTCATGTCTTTGCTCATCATCAAAACATGCACACTCATGTCTAGCTATATAAGAGTGTATTTTCAACATTCTTCCCCTTTTTGATGATGACAAAACACTAAGTGATATACCTTTCACAACTATCTAATAATGAGTTTAAAGCAACTAAATGCATGTTTGATGTTCAATGAAATTCTATTAACTCAGTGCAACTCCCCATGAATGGGTGCACTATATTTTATACAATATTTCATACATTTCACTATATTTTCTCCCCATTTTTGTTAGAATCAAAAAGGTAAAAAAAACAGAATGGATTTACATATCATGACATGAGATGTCATAAGCAAAATGGATTACATACATAAGTTCTCTCAGAAAGTACAGATTGCAAGAGAATACATTCAAAAAAAATTATACATCAGAGAGATGGCAAATAGAGATATTTTAATGAAAGAAAAAGAAGTGCAGAGGCGCAGAATTAGTGGAATAGTTTGGGTTTCCTCTTATAGGTTTTAAAAAAGGTTTCTTTATGAGGGGGAAGAGGAGGCTTAGGTTGAGAGGGTGATGGTGTAGGAGTGGACTTGGATAGTTTAGGAGTGATTTTCTTGATCCTTTTTTGTGGAAGAGGTGGAATGAAAATGGATCTTTTGGAATTGCAGTTGGGGGTTCATGAGTGTAGGCAATGGATCCATAGTCAGTGACATAAATAAAATTAATACACTTTCAAAATTGTGCATCTAGTAAAGCAGGAAAGAGTACAGCAGTTGGGCTTCTATATTGGCATTCATTCTTGCAGTGTATTCTTGATGATACATGGTAATTCATGAAAGAGGATCCTTTTTGTGTTCTTTTTGAGGTGGAATTCTTGTCTCTCTCTTGGGTTTAGACGAGGATGACAGAGATGAAGGGGTAGAAGATGATGTTTTAGGCAATAGTTTTGGTTTTGGGATTTCAAGGGGTTTCTTTGTGGTTTTGGGGAGTGGAGTAGGTTCAGGTGAAGAGGATGATTTGGAATAGCTTATCTTAATTGTGTGTTGCATTAAGGTGTCATAGAGTTGAGGAAATGGAAGAGGAACATTATCAGCAATGGCTTGGATATTAGCATGGGAGTAGAATATATATTCTTCCTCAGTTATAAGAATGAGTTGATGTGGACCTGAGGGAGATGGAAAGGAACTTCTGGGTTGTTTGGACTTGGGAATTGAGTGAAGAAGTTTCTCAGAGTATCTTTGAAGAATTGACCGTGTATTAAGAATATGAATTTTGTGGCCCTTTAGTGTCAATGGAGGGTCAGGAATGAGTTGGATTCTAAATAGAATGTTAGGATCTAAGAGTTCATGGGAAGGTAATTCCTTAGGAAAGAGGATGATAGATTGAGAAAAGAACATCCAAGCAATTTCAAAGTTTATTTATGATCTGCTCCTAAACTCAGAGTATGTCATCCTAATTGGATTTGAGATTCAAATAAGAATATCAGGATTATCATCAACTGGTTTTGGAGGAGTGGGAGGAGGAGGAGTTGAAGCTCTTATCCATTCTATAGGAATTTATGATATTCAAGTGGGAATGAGTTTGCCTGACAGAAATAGATCTTTCTCAATCTCGTCCAGCCATGCTGCTGATCCTAAGGGAAGGAAGTAGACTTTAGGGAGTAGGACTATGATGGGATACTTTCCATGTTTAACAATGGCTCTACTAGAAAGGTGATCCTCAGGTAAGTTTGGAGAGATTTTAGAGGTATGCAAATTGGAGAGGATAGAAGGTGATTGTGTTGGAGGAGAGGTAGAAGCAAGTTCAGTAGGTTCATTTTCAGGTTGAACTGCTATTGGATTTGTAGGTGATGAGTGTGGAGAGTTTGTGGGGGAAGATACCACTGTGATGGGTGAATGAGCACTAGATGGAGAGAAATGAGTTGGAGATAGAGAGTATAGATGATAAGTTTGACCTCTAAATGATTTTGCTAGTAAATTTAGAGAGTCAAGTTTTTTTATCAATCTTATTAGCTCATAAGATGAGAGACGACATGGCATAGTTAAGTCTTTGAACATGTTCATTTGAAAAGCTAGGGTTGATAAAAGATTTTCAATATTTTCAAGTTTGTTTTTCAATTGTTGTGGAATGGGTTTAGTGGTGGGGATTGATGAAGTGGTAGGTGTGGATGGATGATGGGTAGGTTTTATAGGAGATGATGATCTGATGGGTGTAAAAGATGTAGGGGCTGCTACTGCTTTTGTTTCATGCTCTTCTCTCAAAATTTCTTTTGACTCCTCTATTCTAACAGATCTTTCTACTTCTCTTGGAGTCTCTCTTATTTCCTATTCCAAATTTTCTTCTCTTTCTGTTCTTTCTTCTTCTTCTTCTTCTTCTTCTTCTTCTTCTTCTTCTTCTTCTTCTTCTTCTTCTTCTTCTTCTTCTTCTTCTTGCTCTTGTCTGGATCTCTTTAGTTAAACTACTCTTCTTAGCTTTTCATTGATCCAGCCTTGTGAGGTTTGCTTGAAACCTATTCTCTTCAGGGTCTTCTTCAATTATTTTTGAGTTTCTTGGATGTTCTCCATGTTCCTCAAACAAACTTACTCTTGCTTCTCTTATTAGCTTAGTCATTGTCATTCCATAGGGAAGAGGGAATCTTGAGGTGCTCTTAACTGAATGAATATGATTTGAGATTATTTTTGCCAGATCCACTTTCTTTCTATTCTTCGGAGCCCACAATATTCTTCCATCTTTTTTTGATACATCTCATATTGCTCCTTTTCTTGAATACACATTATTTACCATAATTATGTAAGATAATTTGAGATTTAAGCTTAGATGGCAGGAGTAAAGATAATTCTCTATCTCATATATTTCTGCTCTTGACAAATCTGAAACAGTTGTTGTCTAGTAGGCCACTCTGGTTCAGCTTCTACCAAAGGAAGATTAAAACATCTTCTCAAGTTTTCTTTGGATACATCAATTTTCACTTCTCCTATCCATGACCTTTCTATTCTAAGGTTAAGATTATAGATTAGGGCTCTCACAAGTCTTGCATAAAAGTAATCTTGGTAGCTTACATACTCCATCCATCCTTGGTGTTTGAACCATTCATATACTTCTAATCTCATGCCACTATCTCCGAAAACATCAAAGTTGAAAACCCTTCCTTTTATAATCTTTCTATTATAATATCTCTCCATGTACCTAGAGTAGTCAGACTCACTGTTGAGCAATGTTACCTCAAGTGTGTTTATTTCATGTCTGAATCTTTTGGTCGCATTTTGCTCCGAGTACTCTTCTCTCTCCTTGCTCTTACAGTCTGCAAACTTGGTAGTTCCTTTTGTTTTCTCCATTGCAATAGAAGAGGGTTAGGATTCGGATGTTGATGGAGAAGATGTGATGGAAGGATTCCTTGAACTAAGGAGTTTGAATCAAGCGGGAAGATAAAGGTTTTTTTGAAATGGGGTTTTCAGATGCTCGAAGAAAAAAGAGTTTTGGTTTTTGGAGGTCTTTGAATAATTAAATAGGGTTCAAGATTAATGGAGCCACTGATTAGGTTTTTGGTTTCTCCAAAACACTAAGGGATTTAGTTTTTGGAGGATCTGAAATTAGTATATAAAGAGTTGTGCAATCTTCGGAGGCAACAAATCAGATAGGATTTTGCTTCGGTGACTCTGAAGCTTCACTTCGGAGGTAACATAGCCCATTAGAGGCTACAAAATGGTAAGTACAATTTTTGAAGGTGCCGATATAGTGATTTTTGGAGGAATGGGCTGTGGAGGTTTTGATATTTTATTTCAAAGGCATGGTCGATTTTTGAAGGCATTTAAATCGATTATCAGAGGGTCTGAAGGAAGTTTTGGAGGCTCTGAAAGTGATGCTAATTTTCAAAATCGTTCTTTTATGAATTTTGAATGGAATAATCGATAAGGAACATACATTCCATCATATGGATGCTCTTATTAGTTTCAAGTTAAGCATTTTGATCTAAAACACCTAGTTCTCTTCTTAAATCTATCTTCTAGAAGAGGTTTAGTAAAGATGCCTATTAATTGATTGTCTATCGGCATAAATTCTAGATAGATGTTATGATTTTGAACATGATCTCTGATAAAGTGATGCCTAATTTCTATATGTTTTATTCTGAAATGTAAGACTGGATTATTGGTCAGACTTATGGCACTTATGTTGTCACATTTTATAGGTATATCAACAAAGTTAAGGTTAAAATCACTTAATTGTTGCTTCATCCAAAGGATTTGAGCACAGCAACAGCCAACTGCTACATATTCTACTTCAGCAGTTGATAATGCAACAGATGTTTGTTTCTTGGAGAACCATGATATGATCATGCTTCCTACAAACTAACAAAATTCTGAGGTACTCTTTCTGTCTACTTAATATTCAGCAAAGTTTGCATCTGATTACCCTACCAAATTAAAATCAGAACCTTTTGGATACTACAAGCTGAGACTTGGTGTGTCTAATAGGTATTTAAAGATTCTCTTTACAGCAATTAGGTGTGACTCTTTAGGATCTGATTGAAATCTAGCACACATACAGACGCTAAAATTATATCAGGTCTACTGATAATCAAATATAATAATTATCCTATCATGCTTCTATAAATTTTGTGACACACAGATTTACCTTTTTCATCTTTGTCCATCTTTGTTAAAGTGCTCATCAATGTTCTATATCTTTTATCATCTTCAATATTGAATTTTTTTGGAAGTTCCTTCGTATACTTAACTTGGTGGATGAAGATTCCTTCTTTCTCTTGTTTGATTTGTAGTCCCAAGAAGAAGTTGAGTTCACCCATCAAGCTCATTTTAAATTCTCCTTGCATTGTCTTAGAAAATTTTTGGCAAAGGTCTTCATTAGTTGCACCAAATACTATATCATCAATATAAATTTAAACTATTAATATGTCATTCTTTGCAAGCTTAATGAAGAGAGCAATGTCCACTTTATCCCTAAAAAAACCTTTGTCAATTAGAAATTTGCTTAGCCTTTCGTACCAAGCACTAGGAACCTATTTTAGACCATAGAAGTCTTTCTTGAGTTTGAAGACATGATTTGTACAATGAGGATCTTCAAACCCAAGGGGTTTTTCCACATATACCTCTTCATTGATGAAATCATTTAAGAATGCTCTCTTTACATCCACTTGATATAGCTTGAAATCCATATATGATGCAAATGCAAAAAGCATTCTAATGACTTCAATCCTTGCAACAGGGGAGTATGATTCTTCAAAGTCAATACCTTCTTCTTGATAATACTCCTTTGCAACTAATCTTGCCTTAGTTTTCACCATAATTTTTGATTCATCTAGTTTGTTCCTAAAGATCCATTTTGTTCTTATAACAAATTGATGGTTTGGTCTTAGAAAAATAGTCCACATATCATTTCTTTTAAATTGATCCAATTCTTCTTGCATGATGACTCTTCTTCCAATGGTTCCACCTTGTTGCTGACTTTTTCTTATGTACAAATGTAGAGTTTGACTTGTTTCAAGACCTCCCCGGTATCTACAATATCTTGACTTGTAGAGTTTTCATTGCAATATTCCAAAGGATATTGAACACTTTCATCATTAACAACACAATCCTCCAAATTCTCAAGAAAATCACTGTTACTTAGAAAAATATCTGTGTTTGGATTATAAACAGAGTTTGCAAGCTGACCACTCTAAGTTTCCAAAGACTTGATGGATGTAATTATATTTTCCATGTGCACCTTAATACTATCAAGTCTTTCTTCATTCCAAGTGGATTTGCTTGACTTTTTATTACAAAGGTACTAAGGACATCTTCAAGAGATAGCTTGTTCTCAGCCGGTTGAGGTTGAAAACTAGCAATAGGGTTTATGGCATTCTTAGGATTTTGATACAATAGATTCTCATGATCTCTTAATCCTAGATAATACTAAGTTGATAGGTTGTTTCCATGATAATTTTTGTTGCCCAAATTATTCACATATGGTACCTCTCCCTTTGTTTGATCTATAGCTATATATGATCCAATTGTAGAAGATGACTCTCCCAAAATTGAAACTCCCTTTGATGCTAAATTGGCTACTCCTAGTAGGTGAGTTAGAGATGACATATGTGCAGTGAGAGCTACGATTTGATCCATTTTGAAAAAAACCAGAGACTTGTCTTACCATATTGTGTCCATTGGGCCAATGGAAAGTGTTGAATGCCATGTCTTCGAGCAAAGAGATTTTGCATACACTGTTAAAAGAGCAAAATAAATTGAATCAAATATAAAATAAAAGGAAAGAGAAATTATAGTACAATAATAAAAAAACAAAAATCTAAATTAAAACTAGAGTTATATTTTGACAATATTAGTGAAAAATAAAAAAACTTACAATCCTCTGCAATGGTGCCAAAAACTTGTTCGCTGCAAATTATACCGCAAGTGTATGACATCAAGTTTTGTAATTTAGTAATGAGAGAGTGTTGTCTCCATAGGGATTATAGATTTCAATCAACCACTAGCTATCATAGAAATAATCCTAATTTTATCTAGACAATCGAGAATTAAGGAATTGAATAAAAAATAAAATGGACAGCTTTGAATAGAATAAATTAGGGTATGAAAACTCTAGATGATTGATTTCATTTATGCTTCATTCTTGGTGTTTTCAACTTATGCTAGATTAATCATTGCATTGATTTATAAATTAAGAGTTCTAATTCACTTAACCCCCTCTCCCAAGTTCTTAGTCAAATATCTATCCCCAAGATTCTAATTTCGATATCCCTATAAAAATCATAATATTAGGAATGCATCAAGATTTATTCTCTATAAATGATTTCATAAAATTTAGAATCTCTCTCGAGTCATCTATGATTTCATGTTGTGATGCATAGATCCTATTCAGGTTTACCTCTTCTAAGTGTTAAACCATAAATATTAGATCATTCAATAACTGGCCAGGAAATTGAAGGCATTAACCATAAGGCATCACAAATAAACCAATTGCAAGATAAATAAATCAATTCATTGAATATACCATGAAATGCACATAAAACCCATTTGCCCTCTAGAAGGAGGAGACTAGTTGCTCATAATGCAAAATGAATCCATCAAAAAAGTATTCAACATCATCATAGTTCCAATCCAAGAGCAAATTCAAGATTACAAGGGAAGAAAGCAATTGAAAAACACAACAACACAAAGATAATGTCTTCCCCTTTTCTACTTGATTTTAGCTCGAATCCGAGATCCTTCCTCTTGATCTTCAAATGTCATTTCTTCCTCTTCAGATTTTCCTCCAAAGCCCTCCAAAATGCTCCTAAAAAACCTAGCAAAAGACTCTCCAAAAATTCTCCCCTTGCCCTAAGAAAAGTAGGCTTTTATATTAAGATTAATGCGCACAACACTGTTGCAGACGTGGGCGTCGGGGAGCCCAAGTTGCTTCCTACAATGGTGGCTTTTGTGTGATGTAGCGTTGCCTAGGCGCCCAAGTTCCTGCCCACTTGCTATTGGTTTTTGCTTGTTCCACTTGATCCTTTCTTCATTCTTTGAAATGCTCTTTTCTTTTCTTTGGTTTGTTTCCATTGCTTCCCACTTTCCATTGAACCTAGAAAAATACATAAAACACACAAGTAATAGATGAAATTCTCAAGAATTCACAAATAACCAAGCTTAAAATTATGAGATATAAGTAAATAAAATTTACTTATCACATTCTCATCATATCATTTCATTCATGATTTTTTATCATCTAAATAGGAAACGGGAGTCAAACAAGAGCAATAATAGCCATAGTAGAGGTATTAGAGGAAGTCAAAGAAGGCTAGGGAAAAGATATGACTAAACCTAATATAGGGGAAGAGGAAAGTGGGGCCAAACTAGCCATGGGGAGAAGAGAAGTAGATACAATAACTGGGATAGATCCGGCTAGAGAAGAAGTACCATAAGCTCAGGAAAGAATGGTGATAGGCCTTATGTTGGTCAGAGAAGAAGGCAAAAAACTCAAAGAAGGAATGGGACATACCACTCCCCCCTAAGAAAGCATCGGGACACCTCCCCAGAGCTAAGAACTTCTTCAAGGATCCCCCGATAAGACGAAGACAATTTCGTCGAAAATGGCATGATGAATTAGAAAAGATGAAAATTTGGGAGAGTGGGACAAACGAAACCACTACCAAAGGAAACCTATAGGTCCCGCTTGGGCAAATTGAGCAATTTGCAACAATTCCAGTTACTCCTCATCATCTAGAACCATGCAACCATCTTCCAGAGAATTGGTTGAAGGAGAAGAGAGATAAGGGGATGGAGCAATAGGAGAAGGAATAGCTTTCTGCTTCCAAGCCACAGTTTCACCCATTGAGGTCTTAACAAAAGTTTGGCAGGACTAAAAGCGGGAGGAGGCTAGGTAGAAGACTTCAAAGTGGAAGCCTTCCCCCGATAGGATCCAAAAGCAGCAAAAAGAGAAGACTCCTACACTATAATAGAAGCCAACTCCAAAAACAAAGTAGATAGAGAAGGCAAGGGATTGGGAACTACAGCTTCCTAATCAGAGGAGCCTTAAGGATAATCAGCCTAATGACAAAAATTGGCCAAAGACAATATAATATATATATATATATATCTAAAGCTTTCCTAAAAACATTAAACTATACCTAAGACAACCTAAACTGTATTGCTTTAGAGGAGAAAGAATATCTAATGGATGAATTAGGTCAGATGCCCATTAGGCGAGAAAAGGAAAGGAGCTAATGCCTTTGATCCACATCCAATGGTTCTTCCAACAATCATCCCCGTCAAAAGCTTGGGAAAAAAGTTATTGTCAAGGGGTGTGAGGAATCAAATAGAAATAATCAGAGAAATAAGAAGCCTTGTTAAGAGTAAGAATGGAGGAGAACATAGCAATGAAAAAAATGGACTCATGACAGAGATTGTTCGCCCAGTGACACAAGGAAAGGATATATCAATGGCTGTTAGGAATTAGTTGGCTTGGAGATAGATTATAAGCGTAAGAAGATGGGCCACAAAGTTAGACTAGTTGAGGTGAGAACCTTCCTAGAGAGAATCAAGGGAAATGGAAACAAATCCCTCCAACGGCAAATTAGGGAGAGATGAAGCAATAAGAGTTTCCCAAAATATACCTTCAGGAAGAGGATATGTGCAGAACTCCTCGAGAATGGTTGAAAGATGAGCAAATGATTTGTTAGCGACCATGGAAAATAGTGAAAGTAGATGGATACAAAGACAAAAGCGGAGAATTGTGGAGAATGGAACATGTTTCCATCTTACATAATATGCCCTATATAAACAGGTTTTCTCCAAACTGCCTAGGGTTTCATAGAAAAGTGGGAAACCAAAAACCAAGCAACCATTTTAATGTCCTGTCACATCTCATCTCATTAAAACCCTGTACATGTGGGCGAATAAAAGCATCAAAACATCATATCAAGTATGAAAAAGTTGACCACGAAAAGTTAAGTTTCAAAATTTGAAAAAGTGATGACTATGATTATCCTCATGCGGGGGGGAGGGCCTTAGGGCCAGAGCTCCAAGTGGTCCAAGAAAAGAACTAGACTACTATCGCTAGACATTGAGAGGGCAAGTGCTAAATACCAAAGTGTTGAATGCTCTAGTAAAATGCAAAGGAATGGAAGATCAATATTGGTACTGGAAGCAATGACTTCATGTAGGAGCAGAAATGTCATGCTAATGAAAGGAAACTAACAAAGGACTCTCAATCCCAGAATTTCTCAATAGTGGCATCTGAATCCTATTACACTAGTTCCATGGGCATAGCTTGCATGTTGTGAATACATCAATTATTGTGAGCAAGACTTGAACATCATGAAATCAAGTTTCCATTCAAGTTATTTGTAGAGACAAGCTTTCTTTAAAAATCAGACCTGATTGGTGATGTTCTAGAAGCATCAAAGCAGGGAACATTATCATGAATGATGGAAGCTTGGAGTGTAAGCATCTACACACCTCAGAAAACTTAAAATCAGAAGCATGAGAGAGCCAGGAGGACAACATTATAACACAAAAGATTTTGCACAAGCAAAGACCAAAGTTTCACACTGTGAAAACGGAATAGGTTGTGCAGAAAGTAAATTTTCATTAAACAAGTCCTAGAAGTCTATTAAATCAAACTCAACTACGAAAGAAAAATAGACACTCTTGCATTAGTAGCAAAAAGAAGAAAAAGAAGAAAAGATTGTTAGAAGGACCCACTCTATTGAGTCAAGGTGTCGATAGCAGCCTTGAGTACTTCGATTTGGTGGTGAGCCTCTGACAATTCTTCTTCCAAAGCTCGAACCTTGTCTAGAGTCTCCATGTGCCCAATGGCACGTATACTCAGACAATGGTCGACAATTTCAAGAGAAGTCTAGGAGGCTCAGTAGAGGGATTCTAGCTGATTAAGTTCCCCATAGAGATATTCAATTCCGGTAGCCATGTGCCTGCGAGAACTTAACCTTGAACCGTTAGGGTTTATTACTTCTAGAGAAATTTTTGAGCAAAACATAAACTGAATCCACCTTTTTGTAAAGATTGTAGGTGCTAATTTTCAGGACAAAGGAACAAGTTCAAAACATTCTATGCTAAAATTAGTTGTCATTAAGTCAGGTTTAATTGCGGTATGATGTTCAAAGTTTTGCATTTAAATTGACTCTACCCATCAAGGTAGCATGGAATACTAAACCAACGAAGAAGACGAATCTTCCCACGTCTCCTTGCAGGGGGGAACTAGTGTTAAGGAATCCTAACACTGGGTAACTATTAAATAGCTGATAGTATGCCAAGTTAAACTCCCTCTCTAAGCGAGCCTCATCCTAAAGATTAAAGTATTCCTAGCTAGGTTAGGAGATGCAACTAAATTGATTCTCTGGAAGATCCAAAGCACGTGACTCCATACAGGCCTCTATAAAATCCTCTTTGCGTAAAGATTGTGCCTGTCCCAAGCGTACATAATGCCACGTGACTGACCAAGCTCAAATATAAAAGGATCAAGTATGCATCACCTAAGGAAAAGCTCTCTTTATTCCACAAATCCTCTCTTAAGGGCCTATTACTTACTTGAGGGTCAAAGTGTTTATACCGAGATGTCACACCCTACCATGGGGCCTATGCGTTCAATCATTCCCTATAATTTACCCATTTTAAAGGCAATACTCTACCAAAAATCTGGTAGAATCTACCCTAAAATATAAAGATCTACACCTATGTATGCATTTGTCATATAAACTATAATATCAATAATTATAAATTTCTACTATAAACCATAAAACACACCAATAGCTGCCCACTCACCCACAACTGCCCAGAATCATAGTTGCATCATGATGGTAACAAATATGACTAGGATAATTCAAATCCATGCACAATATCTTAAATATTAATCATTATGACATGCCAATATAATAACTTTTACATAACCAAAACACATCAATATTTAACTGCTTATAATTTTGAATGAATATACATATAATACAGGGAATTTCCAACTCCAATTTCTATAATACACAATAAAAATCATCATCTTTGGACTCCCTTACTTGACCTATCCTAAACATAAGAATAAGAAGACATGAGTCTGGGCAAACTTAGTAAGTATGCATGATAAAATCATTAATAATAAATCAGAAACTATATATTCCAAAACCCAAATATGCATAAATACATGACAATGCAATTCTACCTTCCACTACGATACTCTACGCCATTTGGGTGTATACAATTATCACTATGCCAGCTAGGTACATAATATTTAGTCTAGGACACTCTAGGCACATAATAATTGTGCCATGCAGGCACAGCATATTACAACTATGCCATACAGGCATGAAACTCATAACTGTGCCATTTGGGCACGACACGACATAACTCTACCATTCATGCATTTTATAGTGTATCCATACAATTATTATATGAAAATAAATTCATTTACCATTGTCTAATATACACAATCATGGAAGGTTTCCCATTCCATCACTATACACATTCACACACTATAATACATATATCATCACAATTGTGGGATATTATCTATCCCATCAATTCCACATACTTGTCCACAACAAAATTAGTGGATATTTATTATTCCACTAATCTCTACACCCATACTTATATAACATTCAAAAGAATCCAAGGATCCTTATTATCCTACATCTAACCATATACTCATAAGCATCAAAGGATATTCTGTATCCTTAGTAACCAATACATTTACATCATACAACAAACACCAGCCCTTGCAACTAAAGGAATATTCCCTGTCCTTATAAATTCATACATTTGCATATCTGAAATTACAAGAATGATTATGGAATATAAATTATTTAAAATAATCCATATATAAATTTATAGGATATTCAATATCCCCATCCAGTCATACATGGCCATACAAACAACGGGATAACTACTATCCCCATCCAATAATATAGTCAACAAGGAAAAAACCTACTTACCTCATACTTCATTAAGTTCCATAACTCCTTAAGTTCCATAGCTTCCATTCATACTCAATTGGCCCTACACATATCATATAATTCAAAATTCAATCCATAGGTGTTTCTCGTTAGATCATTTCATCATACATTTAGTATGCATGACTAATTTATCAATTTCCACAATGATGTAACATACTACATACATTCTCAACATAATAACATTCATATCCAACATATTTAACATTAAAATCACTTCTTTAACATTTAATTTTATTCCAAAATAGACAACTCCCTCAGCCTACTACATTAGGATCAAAAGGTCGTAATCGAACCATATATGAATAACTTAATCTTTATGGAGGTATTTCATCACACATCTTGTAGGTATCACTTTATTTATAATGTTTCAACAATTGCATCATAGGAATTTCGTGTCCAATAACATATAACAACTATACAATTCAATTAACAGGTCATTAAGCTCAATTACTAGTTACTTAAGCCCTTCATTCCAACAATTTATTGTTTAAACACCTTATAAACGAAAGCCCTTTCCAACTCTACTTAGGTCATTATCCATTTAGATTTCTCATATCCAAATCACCCCAAAACCGTTGCAAACAAGGAATTAATCAAATTTCCCATGAAATCCTTAACAACCTCCCTCAATTTCGCCACAAAATCATTGTTCACAAGTTAGGTATAACTCCTAACAAACAAAAACCATTAATTGACTTAGGGAAAATTAACTTACTGCCAAATTCAAGTGTAGTTGCCTTCCAAAGATGCAAATCCAAGCTCTAAACTCCAAATATCCCATATAAGTTGCAAAAGAACTAATTTGTTTCCATTTTCCACCATTCGAATGACTGAAACTAGTCTAATTAAGAGATAAAGTGATTCTACATCTAGGCAATGTGGTTTCTTAACTAAAACGGCAGTATTTTCATGTTTAAAGGGTTGGGTTTCATGGTTAGGGCATAGGGAAGAAGAAGAAAAAGGATAAAATGAAAAAATAACACAAAAGGGGTTTAAAAAGTCCGCCACCGACCTACCCGTGCCGCCGACGCTAGATTCATTGGCCGCCCCCTCCTTCCCCTTCCACAGAGTGGCGCCGCAACGCCAGATTTGGGCTTTGGGCCCCAAAACCTGCTGTCCCCTTGGTTTTTCAAATCTTTACTCCTTGGGTTTTTCTCCTATGGTTTATCCTTCTTTAATAATGGTATATAAACCAAATAAAATCATATTAAAACTTATCATAATGCCCTCATTTGCCTGTACTCATTTTCCTTCAACATATATGAATTCTTCTTCCAAGATCCCTTCAATGCACACATAATTCATATCTATAGGCAATGCAAAACACTTGTCCATTTCTCAAGTTACCATTACAACCAATAAAAGAAATGTTCGCCCTCATTTTAAAAACCGTGGGTGTTACAAAGGGACCACCCCCAATGTCCTTTAATGTTGTCCTGTCTTGCTGGACACTTATTGAGGTTATTGAGAGACTAATTTGGGCGGGACCCAAACAAATGCATTAAAAATTTTTTAATATTTAAAATTCTTCAAAACATAATTTGCAAGATATAAATTGCGTCCTCCCTTACCCAAGGCAGTGGATCCGGCCCTGGGCAAAACACAACCTTGTAATTGGCGCCACTGGGGCAGGTAAATAGGCTGCTCTCATCATCTTGAGGGTAGCTGTATGCATCAGGGCAACGATCCTTGAAGAACTTGGAAAGGGAGGTGGACCCACAGCTGCTGGAATTGCAGCAGTACTCATTGGTCTTGAAGACGGTGCAGGGGTTGTTGCAGCCGGCGGGAGCCTTCAGCTCGTCGGGGCACTCCCCCAAGATATTAGCAGTGCACTTGATCACTCTGTTGCAGCCAGAGACAGCGCTGAATTCCATTGGAACATTGAATCCGTCGACGAGAGAGATGTCGATGTAGTCGAGATTAGCAAACTGCTTGAGGGCGTACTCAGCAAGGGTGTTGGGAGCCTGGCCGTAGCCAATGCACTCAAGCCTGCCACCGCAGTCTCCAGTCTGGCACCGACCATTGCCATTGGCATCAAAGTTGCAGCCAGTGCGTGGCCAAATGCGTGCTTGGGTGATGCCGGGGTTGACAGAGATGGTCCATGACCGCCCGCTGTCCAGTCGGTGGCCTCCACCAGGGACTGCACCCGCCCACACGGTGTATGGGCATTGGTTCCGGATCTCGAAGGTAGCTGCACGGGTGAGGGTTATGGAGAGAGGGAGGATAAGGAGGAAGACGAGAGGGAAGGGGGATGAGATGGCCATTTTTGGAGATGGCAAGATGCTGGGTTTGTGTCGTGTTTTCCCTCAATTATGGGGGATATTTGTGTGGAGCGTCGGCTAAGGAGTGGGCCCTAGTCCCATCTTTAGGGTTGACTGGATTTGGTTCAGTGGGTGGGTCCACCACGTTGTTAAAACGACTAGGTGATGGATTTATGAGGCCCCTTAGCGGACGGTGTTGTGGGGAAAGCAGCACCAATTACAGTATCTCCGGTTTTTTTAAGTTAGACTCGATTTGAATAGTCTGCACATCGGACAAACGAAATTTCTCATGCATTAGTGGCGAATTGACAAGTACCTACATTCATTGACAAACGAAGTTTCTCATGGAATTGATAAGTACCGACATTCACGGACGAACGAAATTTTTCATGCGTTACTGTGGGTACCGGCATTGGCAAGTGCCAACATTCACATTCAAGACGGTGAACAGAAAGTCCAAAATAATCAATTCGCTGTTAAAGGGGCGATCGCGATGTGATCCTAATATGCAATCTCCCGCACCGAAGGCCAGCGCCTTAGCCGGTAGCCCACGCGCGGTTATTTTTAATTATATATTGTATCTTATTGTTCATCTCATATAAATTAATAATTGTACGGAATCTTAAATGTTTCAACAATTGAGTTAATAGATTTTTATATTTTTTGTTACAATGTTTCAACACTTAAGTGAATAAATTTACATAACTTTTTGTAATTTATGCCTGATTTATACTTTGGCTCAACTACGTAAGACTACAGTCAAAAGGATTTTTAATAGTTTAGTTAAACGCATGATCATAAATATGATGGTTGGAAAATTGAATTTTATATCATCGAAATGATTGCAAAAGAATTTATTTCACAAAAGTTATGGTACTAGCCACATAAAAGTGTCTCTTATAATTTATAATTAATTATATATGTCATATATAGGTTAGCTTTAGCAATTGGTCCAACCCAAGAATTGCATGCTCAAAACCAGTTATTGAAGATAGTCCTCGTCAATAAATTTTGAGCCTCCTTTTAGAGGGGCCGATCAGAGCTTACATGTGGCATTGAAGAAGCACGCTAATCCTAGAATGCCACCAAACAATTCATACCTCGGTAAAGAAAAGTCAGCCTAGCCCAATCGGACTTAATAATGCATATTTATCAATCTATATAGATGTGCTAAAGTATTTATGCTAGTAGTCGATAATTGCAACAAGAACATGGGCTGTTTCTTCTGTTGGTTACTAAGGCAAGGTTTAACTTAAGAGAAAAGGAGTGAATTGGGTTTATAAAAATTTTAAGAAGACCCCTTTAAAGATTAAAAACCCTATTTGTAGTTCAATGTAAAAGATAATGCAAATAGAAAGGTAGAAGTTTATAGCTAATGCAACTAGAAAGGTAGAAGTTCAATGAGGAAGATAATACAAACAAAGATTTTTATAGTGGTTCGAGATACCTTCCCTACTTCCCTCTTAGACGTACTCTCCTTATTATCTTGAGTTTCATTATACTAGTAGAAGTTTACAACTTAGTTTAACTACACTTTTCTTGATTCCATCTCAAAGGGGCATATAAGTAATTTAGTGCCTATGCAAACTTCTTGATTCTAGCTCAAGAGGGCATATAAACAATTTAGTACTTATGCACTCTTCTTGATTCTAGCTCAATAGGGCGTAAATATAATTTAGCAAATTAATTGTGAGAGACACTTCAATAATCAAATTGTTCTTCTTGAGCTTGTCCTCCAGTGCCAACTCAAGGCAATAAGATAATGTAAATGAGAAAAAGAAATATTACACTTTTAAAGAGAAAAGTGCTTCTTAGAAAGTTGTTGTGAGCCTTTAATGAAAATTATAAGGTTTGAAGGCTTTGAATAATTATTGCTCTCGAGTAAATGAAGATTAATCCTCTCTTAATGCTTAGAATAACTCTAGAATGTCCCTAACTAACCCCTTTTTTAGATGCATTTAAAATTGGATGGAAGTTGGAACTCATTAAAAGCAATGAAATGTTCAAATGTTTTGACCATTGAAGCGACGGGCTGATCGTGAGCGGCTACAATAATCCGTTGCGATTCAACAAGTGGCTACGGTATCGACTATGGTTGGAACCCTGATTTTCTCCCAAACCCATGTTTCTATCCATTAGCAGGCATATTGCAGGCAATTGCAGTATTGACTAAAGCTTCAGGCCATATCTCAAGTGGCTTGGATTTGATAGGCGCTTTCTCCATCTATGTGGCAGGTGGTATGTGGTGGTGCCTTTGTGTAACGCCCTACACCCCCACCCTATACATTTTAGCCATTCGGTAGATTGTTTTCTATTGGGGCCTATGTGAGATGCTACCATTCTCTTTTTTCTCTAATTTTCCTATTCTTTACCAAAAATTCGGTAGAGTCCACCCTAAATTATCAAGATCCAAAACCTAATATACAATCATCAAATATATTCTTAATATCCATATCAACTTCTAATATAAAACATAATCATCAATGATAACATTTGAATTTAAAATCACTAAACCCTTCTAACTTAACCATAGCCCAGAACCTGCACTGCCCCATGATGACAATAACCATAATCCAACTCCATTTTATGTATATTTTTCACTATTATGACATGCCATTACACTACAATTATACATCATTTGAAATGATCTAAATATTTTATACAAATACACAATGGACATAATAATATTACCATTATACAATTATCCATATGATATTCCAATCCCATTCTATTATACCATTAATGACCAGAAGAACATCTTCCATAACTCCCTTGCTTGACTTGTCTACTAAAAATTTAAATAAGAAGGCATGAGTCCACATGAATTCAGTAAGTAGGCATGATTCGAAAGTAATAACTAGTCAAAACAGCATGTTAAAGACTAGCACACAAAATTTCCTAACAATACAATCATAAATAATACTCATAAGATTCCAATTCACATTATCAGTTCAATTTCAGTCATTTGTATTCATTCATACCAATATAACTTTCATTCACGCATATTCAACGTTATCTTTTCCATAATCATAATATCATTTTTACAATCATCATTTCAATTGCCAACACAATTAACTAACGTCCAACCATTTCTGAGATACTATTCCCATAAATAACATATGCATGTATAACAATATTAGGGAAAACCAAGGAATACTTGCTATTCCTCAACAAATCATACATTCACAAATCTAAGTAGTTATCAACCTTTATGATAATGGGACACTAATAATCCATAACTAACATACATTATATGATCCAACCAGTTAGATATATAACTTACATATAGAAAGAATTCATTTTATAATCAAATACATCACATAAAAACATACCAACAAATGGGATATTCATAATCCCATACATGCATCAAGTAAAACAAGCGCTTACTTACCTTCATGAAGACTCCTTCCCATAATATCTCAACTTAACCTTTAATTCAACCCCTTTGATTCTCAGGCAATTGTGCCATGAATCTACATACATAATACATAACTACAACATTCAATAATGCTTCCATATCATTTTCTCATAAATTCTACAGACATAATTGTCACCTTACTTAGAATAATTCTATCATACATTTACCAGGCATAGCTTAATTATAAGTATAATAAGCAACGTGCTCTTAACTTGATCTAAGTCATATTCAGACACATTTTAACAATAAACCACTTCTTTAACAATTAATGGAATCTCCATGAAAGGTTCTTAAGAGAAATCCCTTTCCAATCATGTATATCTAACATATAGTTCAATTATCATAAAATTAACTATAGAGGATGCTAGTTAAGCCATGCACTCATTTAGTTAATAGTTTAAACATGTTATACATAAGATCCCTTTTTCAATTCTACTTAGGTCATGGCTTAAAACATGTTTTACACCTCCAAATCATTTCAAAACAAACTTTAAAACATCATAATCGATGCATTAAACATTTTCCCATGATAATTTTACATAATTATGAAATTTCTCAAATTCCACTATTCACCAAAACCCTAGCTTAGCATAAATCAAGATTTTTCATGCCCAAATCATCATAATTAATTCTTGAAGTCATTTTCTTCATGATTCCCATATCAGTTCATGAAAACCCAAACAAGCATAAAAACCCAAATTCGGTTGGGGAAAGACAATTAAGCAATTCAAGAATCCTCTAATTAAGGGATTAATTGTCTTTCCCCATGATTTCCATGTCAATTTCATCATTTTTCCTTAAAAGTTATTATACATAAAACCCTAGTAAGCCAAAAATCATAAAATTAGTTGAGGAAAAGGGTGTTACCTTCATTCTCATGCAGGGCTTCCTCTTTAGGACATGAATCCGACTTCAAATCCTCAAGAACTCCTCATAAGTTCTAGGAAACTCAGAAACCCATCTTCTTCCACCACCCAAATGACTAAAACTCATCTCCACGAACGTATTTGGATGCTTAGCTATCTAAATCCTCGTTTATCCTTGCAAAATGGTAAGGATTTAAGCCTAAACAAATTTAGGGTAAGGGTTTGGGGAAAATAGAATAGTTAGGGAAGAACGGGATGAAGAAAATGGGGTGGAAAGTCGATCGTCTGACTCAAAATGCCGACTGGCGCCGCGACGCCAACCCTGCTGTCACACCGCCATGCCTTCATCTCGATCTGGCGCCATCGATGCCAGTTTCACTACCCACCTTCTGCTCCTCTATTTTGTGGATTTTTCTTTACTTTATCTCATTCCTTTTTCATTTACTTTTAATCATAACATTTGCCACATAATATTTATAAAAAATGCATAAAATTTTGCCCCAAATAACTAACATCAAATCATTTATATAGTTTTATTCCAAAACAATTTCTTTCTACCATGCCCCAGCTTTCAAGGGGCCATGCTATATTTTTCTTTATATTTTACTGGGATTTCTCTACTTTTAGGGTGGGGTGCTCTACCCAAAATCCAATAGAGCCTTCTCTGAATTTTATCCATTCAAACTTGTACAATCATACCCTACTCCATATCATACCTTGACTTCAAATAAATAATGAAATAATTTCTAAAACACACATACCCAGATTAGGATCATATCATTCTAATACAACATCAATTATACCTATCTATGACATGCCATACATTCCATTATACATGAATTTACATTTTCTAATTGCAATTATACAATTCTGATTGAAACGTAATTATACATCACTTTGAACTCTTGAATGCAATTATACAATGACATACAACTTTCCAAATTCACATTACAATACCACACACACTCTCTATAAAATATAATAATGGTCATCATCTTTGGGCTCCCTTGCTTGATCAGCTAGCTAAAAATAAAAATGAGAAGGTGTGAGTCCAGACAACTTATTAAGTAGGCATGACTCAAAAATAATACTGAATTAAAATAACATGTTCATAACTAACACATAATTTCATATCCAAATAATCAAAATTTATACTCATGAACCCTCATTTACATTATCAATTCAATCTCAAATAATTGCATTCAATCATATCAATATACTTCATACATACATATGTAACTTTATCAATTTCTACACATCACAATACCATTTCTATAAACCATCCTCACTGCTCCCCAACAATCACATAACCTTCCCATAAACAAAACATTAAGTAATTCCAACCAAGGGATATATATTATCCCTGATATTCATGTATTTCCAAACTAACTACATATAAAAAATAAACTAATATGTGATATGCACTATCCCCAACCAACATACAAATGCTCGATTAAACAAATGGAATATTTTATATAGCCAAAAGAAAGAGCCTACTTACTTTAGGAAAGTTCAATTCCATAGCTCCTTAGATTCCATAACTTTTTGTCCAATCATTGCTCATAGGCTCTACATGCATAATATATATTATAATTCCATTTAGATATGCTCTTAACACTAATATAACTTTAATCGACCAAGTCAAGTCCAATTATCAATTTCTCATATGCTTCAACATATCCATATCATCCATGTATGTTGTTAATCAACTTTGATCCTAGATCTAGGCTTACCCAGTCAATAACCCTTCATTTAATACATCAATTCTTTATGAAAGCCTTTTATCAAACAGGTTATAAGCATCGATTAATTCATTAGGATGCGATATTAACAACAAGGAATTCTACATTTATTAACATGTGATGACTATACTATTCAATGAACAAGTGATTAAGTCCAATCATAAGTAGATTATACCCTTAATTCAATAACTTAACTACTTGATCATGCTATATACAAGAACCCCTTTTTAACCTTATTTAGATTCTCATTAAAAATAAGATTGTTCACTCCCAAACATCCTAAACACGTCCCAAAATATTTTACTTCATACATTAATCATTTTCCCATATGAATCCCTTATCAATTTCATCTTTATATCTCAAATTCCATTATTCATGAATCTTCCAAAAATCTAACTTAACAAAATTATAAATTCTCATGCCTAATTAAGTTTCAAAACATCATTAAACATGAATAATTCATTTTTTCTATGTTTGACAACACAGTTCCATCATTTCCCTCAAACAGTTTTGTTCGTAAATGGTTGAAAACCCTATCAAGGCTAAATTCATAAATTTTCATGTTTAAATCACTAAAATTAACTTATTAAATAATTCCCCCATGTTTAATACAACATACATTATGAAATTTCTCCCCAAAATCACTGTTCACAAAATTTACAAAACCCTAGCTAAGCAAAAACAAAAAATTGGATGGGAAAAATCATCTTATCGGAGATTCCAAGCATAGATTTCATCCATGGATGAAAATCCAAGCCCAAAGTTCCAAGTAGCACCATCCATTTACACCAAACAATGTCTTCTTCTCCAATCCACGTACCCAATAGTTGGGTTTTATTATCTTCATCAATAAACAATGAATTCTCACTTAAAATAAGAATCACCTAGCTAAATCATGGTGGAATCATGCTAAACGAGGTCTTGGGCATTAGTTTGAGGCATGAGAGAAGAAACAAAATGGAAAATAATGAAACAAAATGGGTTTGCGGGTTAAAATGCCGTGTTTTTCTGGTGCTTTGATGCACCACGGGACCCTTGCTGCTGTAGGGAAAAGTCGTGCCACGGCACGGACTTACTGGACAGGGAAAAATAGGCCTAGCTGAAGCCATGCCACAACATGGAATTGCCTTGTCACGGCAGGGAAAGGCCATGCCACGACAGGAATAAGCTATGCCGAGACATCAACTTGCTGTATGCTAAAAAATTGGATTTTTTGCCTCTATGACATAGTATTAGTAATTTGAGCATAATGTTTACATACGATCTCCAAATTACTTAATTTTTTAGGAATTGGAAATATAAATTCAAGGGCTACAACTTTTATATTAACAAATTTTTCCAAATAAGCCTCCAAATATGTCAAAAAGTTAAATAAAATTAACCCATTGCGTTAATCTTGTTATTTTTCAATCATCTGGAATTGTTTCGGTGTATTTTCTCCTATGATATTGGAATCAAGTGATTTTTATTCCATTGGACAAATAATTTCATGATATACAACTTCTTTTGAACACTATTTCAAATTAGTCCATTATCTATGTCAAAATTCAATCACAATGACCCCTTTTTTAAATTCAGCATTTTCATAATATACACTTGTGCTTCTTTAGTTTTCTTCCCAATTTCCCAATTTTTCATTACTCTCTTGCACAATCATCCCAAAATGCTCATTCAAGTAATTAAATTTCACTCCCAAACTCAAGAAATAACCCATCCATTATAAGGGTTATTAAATTTCAGAATTCATACTTTTAAAAATCACCACTGGTCCCCTTTCATATAAACCACTTTAAATGTCATAATAATCACTTACCACATATCATATGCTTGAAATGGAACATGTTCATGCTATTTACCACATCAATTGAGGTCAATTGCCAAAAATCACCTATTTAGTTCTTTTCACCAACTTTTTAACACTCAGGTGTTACACTTTCCACCTCAATCCTTTACTGAAATCACAATTTTAAAAATTTTCCTCCCCTCAATTCCCATCCTTTTGTCAATTACATTAAAAAGAAATCTAATATACTTAAATATTCAAGTACCAATTTATAAAATTAACACCCCAAATGTTATAGACCTCCCTCCTTAAAAAAGTTTCATCCTCAAAACTTTCAATATCATGAAATTTTCATTATTGTCTTATATTGCAATTCAATTCATAACTTATATCACCATCACCACTTAGTTCAATCCAACTACACATTAGGCATATCTAGTGCAAATTAATTATCACCAAGTTTCAATAATATTATATGAAGGATAAAACATTTGATTATTCCATCACCTTTATAAAAACTTACTCAAATAAAAAAATCCAATTACTATAAACATATATTATCTCATAATTACTCAACTTTAGTCATGCTCATTCTTAAACCTCTATCATAATGTATAAGCAATCCTACAAAAGCAATTGTAAAAATAATTTCTCATTCATGCCATAAGCAATACATCCATAAGCTATTTCCTGATTTAATCAAAACAATTCAGTTTTAACCATAATAAAATCCTTCGTTACTTAATAAACAAGAACATACCAATTCATTTCGCAATGTTGAATGTTGTATCTTTTACAAAAACTAACCATATCTATAAAATCCATCAAATAATACTCAATGATGAACATATACAATTTACCATGCATTCAACCTGCTTTACATACGTAAACCAATAAAACACATTTGATGAAGATGTTTACCCAAATTATATCTAGCAATTACACACTAATCAATGAAATTAATTAAATAGTCCACTTAGGCTTTCATAGTCATACTCAAATGGAATTGTTATCATAATGCTATTATCATAATGCTAATATAAATAATAATACAATCAATCGTACTCATCTGTGGATCCTTAACATTTCTATTTTAGTACTCATACCAAGATTTTCAATCATCCATTTCCTGCTATTAACCAATACAATGCTTAAGAGGCTATGAATCAAGTGGACTCAGCCACAAACCAAGCGGACACGGCCATAAGAAAAGTGGACACAACCACAACCAAATGGCATCAGCCGTCATCAAAGTGGACTCTGCCACTAACAAAAGTGACTCAACTATCTTACAACTTGGTGTGTTCTGGTCCATCCCTGCAATTTGACTACAAATGTTGCAGAATCGATGGTCACATGGTATTCTACCATCATTACAACCCAGACATTACAAGTTCTTTATTCACACCTATGAAATAAGCAAAGGAGTCCCATATAATAGGTTGATCGAGCCTCTTATCACTGGCGGCATCATCAAACAAAGCTCTATCATGGACGGGATCCCAAATATCCAAAGTAGTCATCTTGGTAGGCATACAAACTCAACTATACATTGATTCTATTCAGATAGGCATCCAAATACAAGCATGAACCTCAGTCATGGTCGAAGCCTCAATCAAATAATAAAATATCCAAACTTACTAATTAACCAAATGGCCAAACCTTAATCAAATAACCAAATCTAAACCAAACCTCAACAATATCTACATTTCCATGCCATCCTTAGATCATACAAAACTCTCATCATTCTACCATTACACAAATCCAAATGCCTGGGCACATCCTACAATTCCACTTTATACATATATAATGTTTCATACATTTTGTCAAAGCAATGATCTATAACCCATAACCAAATTCAATATCAATTAGTTTTTAAACCAGACATCAAATTCTCAATTACATAATAAGTATATTCTAACTAATATCCAAATCAAACATGCTATATTGACTTTAGTCCATGAATCATCTAAGTATACATTAATTTCTCACTTACATAGCAATTGTATTATAACCAAATGAAAATTCAAGAATTCATTCCAATTCTCAATCAAATTATTAAACTCAAACTCATACTAAATTACATCATTAAACTAAAGTGCGAGCTTTGACCAACTGCATTCATCAATTAACTTAGACTTGCACTAATATTCAAGTCAATCAACCTACAAAACTATACTAATTCATCATTTTAGATAAACAAACTGAGCTTAAAAATCATTCAACAATTCATTGGCATGTCATTATTTTTGATCAAAATACATATACCATTGTATTCAACCAAATAGAAAAAAACATTATTCAAGAAAAATGCTATCTTTCATATTGGTCAATCACAATTTAAGTTTTCAGAGTTCCTAGCATACATCTCATGAAACACATATGATATTCAAACAATTTAGTCTACCACTCATTAAAGGTTCGCACAACTATTTGAACTTAAGGAACCTCATGCTTCATCACAACTAATCAAATAAATAAAATTAATTTCAATTTCCAATAATTATCATCAATTTCATCTTACCTGTAATTTCATAATACTCTAGAACTCATAACAATATGGGACAATACACCTTTGTCTCCAAGTTCATGATGCATTACTCCTAATCCATATACAATTTCCTTTGTAATTCAAACTTTATGTGCAACATGCATATATTAATTTATCATAAAAAGACTTTTCTTTTCTAACATCCATTAACATCATCTCAATTCTAATAGTTGAGTTATCCCCTTTTCCATTTCATGTCATATTTATCATACCATATTTATATCTTATACAAGTTGGCCATTCATCATTCTCATATTTGATACCAATTACCCTTCTTATAAATTCTACTCATGTTTTTGATATTTCATGATTCTTGATATCACATAATAAAATGTTAAAATAATCTATTCAAGTCATTCATGATTTAATAATAATATCTTCTGATTTACCATATAATTTGCTCATATTTTTCTGCTTCATAGTGATTCAATTACATCTCTAACAAAATTCACTTCAGTTTCTATTCAAACCTTCATAACTAATGAACACATCTTTATCTTTCTGGTTTAACCATGTTGGATTCACCTCATGTTATCATGTTAAATCATATTTCAACAACACTTGAATTTATTCTAACTAATAATACTCGATCCAAATTCTTGAACCTCTATATCATAGAATAAATTTATATACCCATTTACCACATGAAGAATTATCATGTTACTACTTCAAAACAAAGCAATGTGCATACAACATTCAACTGCAATGTTTACAAGGAAAACAAAGAATAAACACTAATATCATCCATTCTACTATTCAAATCATAATTGTTATAAAAGAACCTTAATTCTTTCTATAAAAGCAATCATAAGTTTAATCTTTAATTTTGCAACTCCATATTACATTTACATATGGCTCCATCCACCTCTCATGATACCATTACTTTATTTATCCTCAACCATTGTATTATGTAACTCATAATGGGCTACAATCCATGCAATATTCAAGTAGTTCAATTTGTCAACAATCGCTACTAATTCATTCAATATCATTGTATACTATATACCATCATTTCATATTATACAATCTATGTTAATCAACAAGTTCTGGGATACTTTCTCACCTTAATCATTGGTATATTTAAAGAATAAAACAAACTCCATTTTAGATAAAATCCATATGTGTAACATCATGGCCTTATTTAAGATAATGAAAATACTTGATTTGAACCTGCACACTTAAAGATAATAATCATGCATTCGAAAAAATGAACCCAAGTGAAGCATTGAATCCGACATTCCACTAGCAAAGGGGTATCACTTAGTGGCAAAATCGAATCCCTAGACCTTTGCATCTTGTTAACGTTCCTACATTATTAGTAGTTATTGATTTTTACCATTCTATTCAATTTCTACAATTCCATTAAACATTAGACAATATTCATTTAGCTCAAAATACATTCTTTTTAAGGATAGTATAGTTCAGTAACTAAAACAAATTAAATTAGTTTGGTTATTCTTTGTGGGATGGACCCTTGCATTGCACACTATACTACTATATGCTCATGCACTTGCAAGGAAATATAATTTCAACAATCAAGTTTCCAATCTCATTGCTAAGGAATGGTTCTAAATTGATTTAATTAATTTGATTACAATTTTCCTTTTCCTTGTTATAGGTTTATTATATTTAGGATTGATGGTCAAATTATAATTCCTTGCAAGTGCACGGTGTATAGCAGTATAGTGTGCTTAGCAAGGGTCGATCCCACAAAGAATTGTCAAACTGATTTGATCATGTTTAGTTGCTAATACTAAGTTGTCATGAATCTAAAAATAATTTAGAAACTAAGTACTTAAAAGTGTAATGTAAGATAGCAGAAAGTAATGTAAAAGAGATTTCAGGTTGTAAGAGTCTGAGGATCTGGCTTCATCACTCAATGATATTCAGTGTTGTTAAGACGTTAGTATCAATTCAGCATCTTGGGTTTGTTATATCCACTATATGATTATTACCGTTAGGCATCCGGGTTTAAATCAAGTATTTTCTCTCATTCCAATTACCTATGGCTTGTAGCATAATTGAATTGAAAACTCATGAAGATCAGAAGAACTTTAATGAGGCAAGTAGAATAGTTTATTATATGGCATCTACCTTAACCATCTACTCATTCATTCAAAAAAGCTCAGTATATGGTTTAGCATATGGTGTCTACCTTAACCATGTACTCAAAGATAATCAAGTTAATTCACATAATTGGTGATTGGGCAATTAAATAAATCAGATGACTACATTATACATAATGAATGAAATGAGATGATATTGACTCAATAAACCAACAATCTTTGTTAATAATGAATATTAATGAGGGCTGCATCATTGCCTCAGAAAAAAGAATTTAGTTTATAATAAAAACAGAAATAAAACTCTCTGAAATATGCATGATTGCAGAACTCAAAATCCTTCTATTGCTCTCTTAAAAAACTTCTTCCA